>CM062653.1:4892011-5012011 GCA_031772095.1 Zeugodacus tau | reverse complement strand
TTCAATCGATTTTATATACGAATCTCGTCATAAACAAGAAAAAACGTTAACTTCGGCTGTACCGAAGCTAATATACCCTTCACGGGTACATTTCTTTTAGTAACTATGTGTTTAAGCAAATCTAAAGACGTAAGAAAAAGTAATCCATGTCAAATTTCGTGAAGATACCACGTCAAATGCGAAAATTTTCCATACAAGCCCTTGATTCCGATCGTTCGGTTTGTATGGCAGCTATATGCTATAGTGAACCGATCTGAACTTTTTTTTCGGAGATTAAATTATTTCTATGAGCAATAACTCACACCAAATTCCGTGAAGATATGTAGTAAAATGCGGAAGTTTACCATACAAGCCCTTGATTCCGATCGTTCGGTTTGTATGGCAGGTATATGATATAGTGGTCCAATATCGGCAGTTCCGACAAATGAGCAGCTTCTTGAAGAGAAAATAACATCTGCAAAATTTCAAAACGATATCTTGAAAACTAAAGGACTAGTTCGTATATATACATACAGACGGACATGGCTAAATCGACTCAGTTCAACATACTGATCTTATATATTTATATACTCTATAGGGCCTCCGACGCTTCCTTCTGGGTGTTACAAACTTCGTGACAAACTTAATATACCCTGTTCAGGGTATAAAAATACACATCATAAAAATCTAGTAAAAGTTGCTCATACGCAATGTCTTTTTTTTTTCGAAAAAAAAAAATGTTCATTAATATTCGTTTTATCACCAAAAAGGTAGAAGAGACTTCCAACCGCGCTTCGGGATGGATTCGGTAGATTTTAATAATCTTTCGCTATAAAAAAAATTGTTTGTAAGAATAGATAAAATGTTACTCATACGCCATGTTGCGCTCATATCAACTTTGAACATTTCAAATCAAAATAAGGTTTTAATGGGTTGCCTACAGACTCTTCTGTTTATTATAAAACTTTATATTCATTTTTCGATTCAAAGCACTTTTGCTAAGTAAAGTGTTATGGAAAACCCAAGCGTAGGTAAGCTCCTAACATAAACTACATAAATGCAGCTACTGTTTAAAAAATTTAATAAAAATAAATCAAGTAGCTAAAATCTGGCATAATGCATTCACTTACAACACACACACACATTTGCTTTTTTGCGTATTTTGTTGTCAAATAAAAACCACAAGCAGAAACAGAAAATAATAAAAACGAAAATTGGTATGTAAATTCGAGAGACCGGATCAGGGCTTATGGCACAACGAAAATTGAGTTGCCAACAAACACTCACAAACGATGGCAAGGAAATGGAATACACTCGAAATAAAAAAATATAAAAAATAAAATAAAATAAATAGTAAAAAGCAACAGTGGCGCTAACGCATTGTGGTGAGATTTCGCAAACGATATGTGTGGTGTTAGTGTCAAAGTGTAAATACTCATATGAGCGTAAGCAGAAGACAATGTGAAGGTACACAGTTTCATTTAAAGTAAATACTTATACATATGTGCTTTTAAATTTATTTGCACACACAGATATGCAAACTTTAAAACTACTTATCTTCCGAGACTAAAAGAAATCACAAAAAATGTGAAATGTAAAATGAATGTAAGCCAAGAAGTACAACTAGGCAGCAACCGAGAGATCGTACAAAAAATAAGAAATCTACAACAGCCGTTCCACAAACGTTAAACTTGTTTAAATATGGTCGATAGAAGTCGTTTGTTATCGGTTTTAAGTAAAGACAAATAAAGTGGTTTTAAAATATCGGAACTCATTCGAAACTTGAAGCTTGATGGTTACTGGACTTTAGTGGTAAAAGAAAAAGTGATGATAAAAGAAAAACGCATAAACTAGCAAGAAGTGCACAAATTCTACTAATAGATCTTGGATTTTCTGTGGGTCGAGAATAAAAACCTCTATCATTTTCGCAGTCAGAATGGTCTCTATACACTTGGCCCCTCCATTGTAAGCGTGGTCGCCTTTGCTTCCATTTTCCACCCATGAGTTTCTAATCGAAGGAACTTTTCACTGAGGCATAGTCTTCCATACATACAACATAGCCCAATCAAGGCATTCAGTGGATTTTTATGCCCTTAACTATATATATCCATGTGGCCGTATAGCACATGCAGTTTATGGTTCCATCTTCTCCGGTACTCCTTGCTTATGCGGTCGACTCCAGAGATCTTGCGGGAAACTTCAGTACATTTCGCTGCAAGTACATTCTCATCTCGATTTATTATCGTCGATGTTTCTACGGCGTATAGTAGAACGGGGTAATTTAGGTACGTCGGGTGCGGGATCCGACTTCTCGATTGCCTACCGATCCCAAAGTATCATCTCTTGGCAAGAGGGGGTTATATACAGTTATACAGAGGTCGAAAAAAGGCATTTTTCAAGAATTTTTTCTAAGCAAACTATTTGGTTTATCGATTTGAAACTTGACAACCTTAAACTATATTTTTTTTATTGCCAAAAATAATTATCGGGAACGTTGATATTGCCAATATTGCAGAGGTCCGCAAAAAAAAGGCCTCTTGCGGTGAGCACGATATCTTTGGACTAGAACATCTAAAATGCAAAAACCAAATAAATTTCATTAATATAATAAATAATCTAGCGGTTGATCGAAGGAATTAGAAAAAAAAAATTTTGACAAAATGGCGGCTCCTCAAAGCAAAAGGTTCGATTTTCGACCAAAATTCCGGTCTTCAATTGTTTATAAAAATAAAAAATTTTAATCGGATGGGGAAATTCTTCGATTAATTACTAAAATACACAAATATGCACGAAAGAGGAGTGTTTGAGTTTCACTGTACAAACTCATACAAACAACATGGCTAAATAAGTTCAAATCTGCCATAGCCACTGTATTAAGGCTATCAAGCTGTATGTATATACAAATATATTTACCTGTCAGCCGGCTAGCTTTACACTAAATAAAAACGTATACGAATTTTGTGTAAATAACAATGCCGGAAGTGTAATCCCATAACGGATGCCAACTCGTCATTCACGCCAAGCACCAGCACCAGTGCAGCCCACAAGCAGACGCCCAGTCAACAAATCAGTACTTTGCTATGTTTGATGTAGTGATTTTTGTTGCATTTACTCATATATCTCGTGTGTGTGTCATATATTTTGTGTGTTGTTCTGTTGATACTCATATGTATATGATATAGTTTATCAATCATTTTTGTTATTTAGTTAGCAATCAGTAGACATCATGATAATAAAAATTACACACAATATTTCTATTTTTGTGGCTTATGGCTTCATTTGCTTTGCACTCAAATTTATTCAGAAAAATTTTAAATGCTAGAAAATAAATAATCGCATTGTAAGCCTTTATATAAAGGACTTCTAAGCCACAGAATTTTATTTAAATGACAAAATAATTTACTTTACTGTGGATTTAATGATTCGATTCACTAAATATTTTATTTCTTTTTGAGACAATTTCGATTTCGTACACAACAATGTCAATAATGTTCGTTTATAACAATGTTTATAATTCATTTGAATATATTGATGAGATAGACTCATTGAAGAATCCTGTTTTCTAATAATAATATGTATACAAAGCATATCATCTCCAGTTCCAACTAAAAAAAACTAAAATATTAAAAAGGTTATGTTGAAATAGTATATTCCTACATGGGATTATAGAACATGTATGTGATCTCAGTGTACTCTGCCCAATCCACAAAAAGGGAGACCCCACAATCTGTGCCAACTATCGTGGGATAAGCCTCCTTAACATCGCTTATAAGGTTCTATCGAGTGTACTGTGTGAAAGACTAAAGTACTGATTGGACCTTATCAATGTGGCTTTAGACCTGGAAAATCAACAACTGACCAGATATTCACCATGCGCCAAATTTTGGAGAATACCCATGAAAAGAGGATCGACACACACCATCTCTTCGTCGACTTTAAAGCTGCTTTCGATAGCACGAAAAGGAGCTGCCTTTATGCCGCGATGTCTGAATTTGGTATCCCCGCAAAACTAATACGGCTGTGTAAGCTGACGTTGAGCAACACCAAAAGCTCCGTCAGCATCGGGAAGGACCTCTCCGAGCCGTTCGATACCAGACGAGGTTTCAGACAAAGTGACTCACTATCGTGTGACTTCTTTAACCTTATGCTGAAAAAAATAATACGAGCTGCAGAGCTAAACAGAGAGCCGCAGAGCTAAACAGAGAAGGTACTATTTTTTATAAGAGTGTACAGCTACTGTCGTACGCCGATGATATCGATATTGGAAACAACACCCGCGCCGTTAGTTCTGCTTTTTCCCGCCTGGATAGCTGGCCTGGAAGCGAAGCGAATGGGTCTGGCGGTGAACGAGGACAAGACGAAATATCTCCTGTCATCAACCAAACAGTCAGCGCATGCGCCATCTTGGCTCCTACGTCACTGTTGACAGTCATAACTTTGAAGTTGTAGATAATTTCGTATACCTAGGAACCAGTATCAACACCGATAATAATGTCAGCCTTGAAATCCAACGCAGAATCACTCTTGCCAACAGGTGCTACTATGGACTGAGTAGGCAATTGAAAAGTAAAGTCCTCTCTCGACGAACCAAAATCAAACTCTACAAGTCACTTATCATTCCTGTCCTGCTTTATGGTGCAGAAGCGTGGACGATGTCAACATCCGATGAGACGGCACTAGGAGTTTGTCTTCACTGACCTGTCTTCACTTGGTATTACCAATTGGCGCCAAACTGCCAAAAGGAGCCAGTCAAGAAGAAGATGTGATCAACAGTGTGTTAAAAAAATAACGGGAATTTTTTGTTTTGAAAAAATATTTAGCTTTCGTCTTCATTAATGTTGTAGCCTTTAAAATAGTCCACATTCGATATTAAGCACTTATGCCAGCGCTTCGACCAAACACTTCTCAAACTCGATTTGTGGGATAACTTTAGGCTCTTTCAGCGATATCTCATATGAGTATGCTTGTCAAACGACGGTCCTTAAAGGTTCTCTTTATTTTTGGAAATAGAAAAAAGTCACACGAAGTCATGCCTGGCGAATATGGCGGATGGGGCATCATTACAGTATTATTTTTGGCCAAGAATTCACGAACAAGCAACGAAGCTTTTACAGACAAAATAAGCAGTGAACACTGCTGAAAATTTTATCGAGCTTCAGGGACATGTCTATCAACATAATAAATAATAAAAAAAATTGATAATAGAAAATTTGAAAATTCCCGTTATTTTTTGAACACTCCTCATATATCAAGTTTATGAAATCCCCTACTTGTGCTATTACGTTTCCTAACACTGAAATAATTTCGTAATATATTTTTGCTAATAACACTTGTTAAGTCAAGTTTAATGAAATTTCCTTCACAGTCAACGGTTCTCTGTTGACCCAACAGTTGCTTAGTGACTGCATTAGCTGCCCAAGTCGCCTAAATATTTCGAAATACTGCCACTCTGTCATTGTATGACATATTGAATTTGCGCATAAACGCTTTAATGCGATCACAACAATAAGCAAATACACTTGAATGCCCAAACACAATAAAAAGCAAATGAAACGTTTTTATGGCTGTTTCTATTTTTTTTCTTTTTTTTTGGTAATTTTTTTTTTTTTGGTTTTGTTTTTGTATTTTTTGTAATTTTGTTGTATTATTTTTGTTTATTTTTTGTTTTATTTTTTCGTATTTTTTCTCCTTCATCCTTATTGCCCATCGCTGGTGTTTCTTTTGATAGCTTTATGGTTCCTTTGTTTTACGTTCATTGTTTTATTTCCGGTTTGCTCTTGTATTTGCTTTGTCTTGCCTTGCCTTTGCTTTTATTGTTGACACTTCGTTGCGCACTTAAGTGTTTATATGTGCATATTAAGGGAGAAATGTGAGGACACTTGATTGTCTAGCAGCGCGCACACACTCATGCACCAGCAAGTGAAGTTAGTTACTCATACGCCCCCGTGTGCATATTCGTATTTAATTAGCTGCTGGTGTTGGGGTTATCTTGCTCACTGAAGTGGTTTGTTTTTGGGTTTGGGTTGGTTATATGTTTATATATATTAAAGGGTGTTGTTGCTTTGTGAATTTATAGCTTACTCTGTGATTAAAAGGTAGGTGAATATATATTTTTTTCGAAAACTGTTAAAGGTGTCGCATATAATTATAGTTAGATATACACTTATAGTACGTATTTTAGCTTATTTTTATACTCTCGCAACAAAAGTTGCTAAGAGAGTATTATAGTTTTGTTCACATAACGGTTGTTTGTAAGTCATAAAACTAAACGAGTTAGATATAGGGTTATATATATCAAAATGATCAGGGTGACGAGACGAGTCAAAATCCGAATGTCTGTCTGTCCGTCTGTTCGTCCGTGCAACGGATAACTTGAGTAAAAATTGAGATATCTTGATGAAACTTGGAACACATGTTCCTTGGGACCGTGAGAGGGTTGCTTTCGGGCAATGGGCAAAATCGGACCACTACCACGCCCACAAAATGGCGAAAACCGAAAACACATAGTGCCATAACTAAGCTATAAAAAAAGTTATAAAAGTAAAATTTGGAACAAAGGATTGCACTAGGAAGGGGCATATTTGGATGTAATTTTTTTGGGGAAGTGGGCGTGGCCCCGCCCCCAAATCGGTTATTTGTATATATCTCGTAAACCATTGAAGCTATATAAACCAAACCTTTCTGCAGTCGGTTCTCTTATGTACCCCACCACACACCATGAAATTTGTTGAAATCGGATAATACCACGTCCACCTTCCATACAAAGGTTAGGTTGAAAATTATTAAAAGTGGGTTATCTCACTAACCAAAAACGTCAGAAATACTAAATTTTATAGAAGAAATTGCAGGCACTCAGATTTTTTTACAAAATGGAAAATGGGCGTGGCATCGCCCACTTATGAGTCAAAAACCATATTTCAGGAACTACTCGACCGATTCGAATGAAATTCGGTATATAATATTTTCTTTACACCCTGATGACACGTGTGGAAAATTGATTAAATCGGTTCACAACCACACAACTTCCCATGTAACTCAATTTTGAACTCCATCTTATTCCTTCACTTTATAATATATACATAAGGAACCAATGAAGATAGCGAAATAAAACTTTATACAAATACTGTGGCATCACTTGTGAAAAAATTGTCGAAATCGGACTATAACCTTTCAAAGCCCCGGATATCGAATATGTAGAATTCAGTGCCCCATGGTAATTTTTCACCGAAAATTTGGGTAAATCTCTCAGGTATCTTAATTTAATTTAGAGGAAATATTTTTCTTCTAATAGTGTAACTTCCCCTAGCCTATACCTAATTATAGGATTTTCAAATTGGGTCAAATTGTGTGCTATCTTAATAAAAATATATCACTAAATTGCGAGAGTATAAAATGTTCGCGAACTTAGCCTTTCCTTACTTGTTTAATTTTGTTTCAGCATCAAGTAGTTTCAAGTGCTTTTATAATTTTCTTTAACCTCTTTATTTGCTTGTCATTAGCGATTTTCTGTAATGGCGGCGTGAAAGCGTATGCGCTAACGATAATGAAGCGCTGTCACCTAAATATATACTTACAGAACTACATGGCAGGCACAGCACCGCCAACGCTGACCAACAGCAGGTATGTGATTAAGCGATTACATTTGCAAATAAGTTTTTTTCTACCTTCATTGTGTGCTGCCAACAGAACGACTGCTGTCACACTGACCTGCTCTGAACAAATGTACAATATATGAATGTGGCATGAAGGTACCGCATTTCACTGAGTATATGACAGTGAATCAAGGTTGCCAACATTGTGTAATCAAATTGTAATTGCATAACGGTGCCTGAGTATGTATGTCTGTATGTATGTATATGTATGCTAAAGTAAGTGTGTCAAAGCCAGTGAACGCTTGTTGAATTGCAGTTAAACAATAGCCGGTCCACTAGTAGTGATGCAGGAAAATATATAGAACACTAAGGGTGTAATTGAAAACAAAGTAAAAATGTCCAATGTATATAAGTAAATACATACACTTTCAATTCTTTTTTTACTCTTCGCTTCCTACCTGCAAACGTAGATTTCTACTTGTTAACATTTGAAATTTAATTTGCTTGCTTGCTTGCTCGCCTTTTACCCATGTCTCTTGTACAATTAATTGTGGTCTAATGTGACATTTACTGCCAATTACTGTAATCCACCTTCGACCAGATTAAAACCACAGCAAATGAAATCGATTCAGTCTTATTCAGTGCAGTGGCAACAGTTGAAAAGATGTAAGTACAGTCCACACACACGTTGCCAAGAAAAATATTTGAAGGGCAAAATGTGCTATTGACTAGTTGAAAATTGTTTGAGTAATTCAATGTGAGTGCTTTTTCCAAATGCTGCGGGTTACAGTTGTAGTCATGAACTAATGAAATAGTTTGTAACTACATATGAATACTCTGAGATAGTGTTTGCAAATCAGCTGAAGGTTGTTGATGTGCAGATTTTGGTTTGAATACTTTGATGATAATCAAATTGCATCTAATATTTCGTTCTTAAAAATGAAGTGATTCTTCTAAAATATCATGATTTTTTATACAATGAGCGTATGACTATACAATTACTAGCTTCGCCTAAAGGTATGCTTCTCAGAAGAGCGCATACTAGCCGAATCGCAGTTCGGCGCCAGTTGGAGATTCCAAGTGTAACCAGGTCGCTCTCCACCTGGTCCCTCCAACGGAGTGGAGGCCTTCCCCTTCCTCGGCTTCCTCCGGCGGGTACTGCATTGAACACTTTCTGGAGTGGAGCTGGAGTGTTTTCGTCCATTTGGACAACATGACCTAGCCAGCGTAGCCGCTGTCTTTTTATTCGCTGAACTATGTCAATGTCGTCGTATAACTCGTACAGCTCATCGTTCCATCGTCTGCGGTATTCGCCGTTGCCTATGTTCTGAGGACCATAAATCTTGCGCAAAATTTTCCCCTCGAAAACTGCTAGTGTCGTCTCATCTGATGTTGACATCGTCCAAACTTCTGCACCATAAAGTAGGACGGGAATGAAAAGCGACTTGTAGAGTTTGATTTTGGTTTGCCGAGAGAGGACTTTACTTTTCAATTGCCTACTTAGTCCATAGTAGCACCTGTTGGCAAGAGTGATTCTGCGTTGGATTTTCAGGCTGACATTGTTATTGCTGTTAATGCTGGTTCCCAGATAGACGAAATTATCTACAACTTCTAAGTTATGACTGTCAACAATGACGTGGGAACCAAGACGCAAATGCGCTGACTGTTTGTTTGACGACAGGAGATATTTCGTCTTGTCCTCGTTCATCACCAGACCCATACGCTTCGCTTCCTTATCCAGTCTGAAAAAAGCAGAACAAACGGCGCGGGTGTTGTTTCCAATGATATCGATATCTTCGGCGTACGCCAGCAGCTGTACACTCTTATAGAAGATTGTACCTTCTCTATTTAGCTCTGCAGTTCGTATTATTTTCTCCAGCTTCAAGTTAAAGAAGTCACACGATAGTGAGTCACCTTGTCTGAAACCTCGTTTGGTATCGAACGGCTCGGAGAGGTCCTTCCCGATGCTGACGGAGCTTTTGGTGTTGCGCAACGTCAGCTTACGCAGCCGTATTAATTTAGCACGGATACCAAATTTAGACATAACAGCATAGACAGAACTCCTTTTCGTGCTGTCGAAAGCAGCTTTAAAATCGACAAAGAGATGGTGTGTATCGATACTTTTTTCACGGATCTTTTTCAAGATTTGGCGCAGATCAAATTGCATCTAATATTTCGTGCTTAAAAATGCAATGATACTTCTTAAATATAGCGCTTTTTTATGCAGTAAGACTTTGACTAGAAAATTGCCTGCTTCGCCTAAAGGTATGCTTCTCAGAAGAGCGCATATTAAAAGGTTATCTCAATTTCAATATTATGTTTGCGCTTTAAAGCACTTCAACACCAAAAATAAATAATAATTTGCAGCACCAAAAGCTTCAAACCAACGTCAAACATAAGCAAAAGCAACACCAATACACAACGCCTAAAAGTATGCCAAGTTGCGCCTCAGAAAATGTCATAAAAATCATAATAAAAGCCGAAAATTGACAGTGAGCAGCGGATATTATGTAGAAAATCCATTTATTGCTACGTATTCATTCATATTGTATGCAGTTGACGATGGGTGTGGGTGTGTAAAATGCGGGCATTTGGCCAATACCGATATCTACCTGTTAGGTTCGCTGGTACGCTTACTGTTGGCGACAGCCGCCGTAGTGGCGTCGCTGGGTCTGCTGACACTAGTTTCTGACTCTGAGTTTCGGCGAGGAAAAATGCCTTGGTCATTGACACTTTGCACAGCTGGAAATTGCTTTTTTTATTTTATATTTTGCTGCAGAAACTTTATGGCATAATTATGTTTGCCAGCTATTAATTGTCAATATTTGTCACTCGTTTAATTCAATTAATTTTGCAATAAGCGCGAGGAGATTTCAATATTTACAATAGTATTATTTCTTTAAATGATGCAACTGCATGTCCATATGGATATATATATTTTTTTTTGTTAATATGCAGCGTCAATGAATTTATATGTTGAAATGGATTAATTTGAATCGAATAATTCTTTTTTAATTTCACTGTACAAAACCTATGCTGCAATATGATACTGTTGAGTTGAAAAAACATACATACAACAAATCCATACACACATGAGCACTTATATGTGCCACCTCCTCCCATAAACCATCACCATTTTCTGCTTGCTTCGCCACAATTCAGTCAGTTTGTCTGCGCGCTCGTGATATGTGTGCTCCCTGCAGCAAATAAATCGCTGAAAATGTATGGTTGGCAAACGAAAACGAATTGAGTAGTTTCGCTTATACACACGCTCATATGAATATGCTGCTGCACCCATGCAGATATACAACTTTTTTCAGTGGAAAAAAAATAACATAGTTAGGGAGAGTAAAAGTAGCTGACAGCAACGAAATTGTGTCAATGCAAATATGTTCAAAAAATGTTTAAAGTGCAGGAAATATGCACGAATGGCAATTTAAGGCACAGAATAGTTGACGAAAGGAAACATTTGAGATCAAAAATCGGTAAAGCAGAGTTTACTTATTATATAAATAAGTTCCAGCTGCACAACTACAATGGAAGCTATATATTTTGTTGAAGTCTGCTGAAGACTTTCATGTGATTGTAGCTAATTTATTAGTATTTAGTTTAAATTTTTGAATTTTGAGCAAAAAAATTTTATACAATTTATGCTTTTATTTTCGTAAAAAATTGTTTTTTAAAAAACGGCCTCGTCACTCTGTTCAAAATTTATTACTTTTTAAGAAATACATTAAAAAATGGTCAAGCACTGGTCGATTAAATCGTTTTATATCGATATTGGACATTTGTGTCAACATTAACCCAACAAAATATTTGTAGAGATCTGTTTGCATCCCAAACTTATTCTCAACTGAAAATGTCACTTTTTGAGCCGAATTTGCGGCATTTGCGGAAAATTTTGTTTTTTTTTTAATTCCAAGAAAAGTACGGCTGAATCGAATGCTTTCGGATACGTACGGTGAGGCTGTCCTAAGTGAAAGAACATGTCGCGAATGGTTTCAACGTCTTAAGAATGGTAATTATGAAATAGAAGACCGGCATGGTGGTGGAATGGAGAAGATTTTCGAAGATGCTGAATTGTTTGCTAAAGCAAAGTGAAACCATCACACGAGATCGATACCGAACGCAATTGCTGCGTTTGAGCCGAGCACTAAAAGCATGACAATGCTCGGCCTCACGTCGCAAAAGTGGTAAAAAAATATTTGGAGATGCTGAAATGGGAGATCTTACCCCACCCGCCGTATTCTGCAGACATTGCTCCATTTGACTACCACTTGTTCCGATCGATGGCACACGGTCTAGCTAACTAGCACTTCAGTTATTATGAAGAAGTCAAAAATTGGATTGATACTTAGATCGACTCGAAAGATGAGGAGCTCTTTCGTCACGGAATACGGCGGAAGCAAAGTTGTAGACCTAATATCATTTTACTTATTTTATATAAAAATTGAAATGCCAACCATGTACACCATCAAGGAGTGCTCTAGCAATATTGATCTACACCAATGCTTATATCTCTGCCATTTTTGATAAAAAAACATTTTTTTAATATTTATAAAGCTTAAGCTATGTATTAAAGTAGCAATAAATGTAAAGAAGTCCTCAAATAGTTTTGTCAAAAAAAAATTCCTAAAAAACCATTCGATTTTCAGGGTGACGTAACCCCTTAATACTCTTTTTCATATTTTCTCATACTATTTATTGTTATATGTTTTATTATTTATATTTATTATGAAAATATCGGTAAATGTAAAATTTGAGAGAAATACCAAATTCATCTGTTTGGCTTTACATTTTACACATTTTATAGTTTATATTTTGCCACATATTACAATGCCATTAGCACACAAATTTTCAGTCATAAGCGCATAACAAATGACATCGCGAGCATATATTGAAGCATTTTTTTTTTGTTGGTTTCAACGTTAAACGGCGGCACAGGTTACAGAGCGTATAAAAAAGCGCACAATAAGGAGTACAGTTGATGGTATGCAAATGTGTAAATGCGTTCGGAAGTGCTGCGAGCAGAAGGCACATTAATCATTTTATTAAAAAAAATGTGTGTACATACGTATATACAGTTGTGTTCAAAATAATAATAGTTCGTATGTTAGAGTCTTATCATTGAAATTGGAAAATAGATGATATTTGTTATGGACAGATGAAAGAAAAGTCGTTCTTTTTGGAGGCAGAGATGCATGACAGTAAGTGCATACTCCATCAAAGACTGAATACCACCCTAGACACACTACGATAACGGTAGAACATGGAGCATCAAAAATATCAGTTTGGGATTGTCTTTAATTTGTATGGGGCTGTGCCCATATATCGCATCTACACTGTCATGGATCAAAATGTTTACGTTGATATTTTGAATAGAACAATGTTACCTTATACTGAATACAAAATGCCTCTGAAATGGGTCTTCCAGCAGGATAATGACCCGAAACATACAAGTCGGCTAGCCAAGGAGTGATTTCCTGGCCTGTTCATAATCGTGAACTTTGGGTAATAGGGAAGGATTCTTGAGAAAAATACCCAAAACCTGGTCTAGGCAACACTAAGTGTTGCCAGGTGCAATCTGACATTTCCATTGGAAAGTTTGACATTTTTTAGCATAACATCACTTAAAACGTTTTGTCATTTAATCGTGAATTGTTTTATTTACAAGGAATTAAAAAATTCATCTCGGCCAAAAAATGGAATTAACTCGTGAACATTTTCGTGCGATCATTTTTCACAACTTTCGACGTGGATTATCGCGACAAGAGTGCATCGATGAACTAAAATCTTTGTATGGCTATGAAGCACCATCCTATAGCACTGTGAAAAACTGGTACAACGAATTCAATCGTGGCCGACGCTCGCTCAAAGCCGAATTCCGTGAAGGTCGTCCAAAAACAGCCGTTGTGCCAGAAAACATCGATGCCGTAAGTGAACTGATAATGCAAGACCGTCATGTAACATACCTTCAGATAGAGGCATGCCTATGCATTTCTCCCACCAGCATACATTCGATATTGCATGAACACCTGGCCGTAAAAAAGGTTTGTTCTCGTTGGATGCCGCACAATTTGACAATCGCTCAAAAAAAGTGCTTATAAAATTGGTTTGAGCGCATGCAAAAGTGTATAAATCTTGATGGAGAATATTTTGAAAAACAATAAAACCATTTTCGTTGATAAATATTCCTATTTTCATTATTAGGCCAGAAATATATATAGCAGCCCTCGTATTGAACACAGCTGTATGCATGTATATAAATGTGTATGTAATTGTATATACGATGAAAAGAAAATTGTTAAACTCATTACTTTTATATGTCTTGTCATATGTTCAAGTATCACTTGGCGACACTGCGTATAAGTAACTTTTAATTCTTGTGTTGCTCTAATTTAGTTACTCATACGACATGTCGCACCAAAAGTGTGTAAAAATTACATTATAAAACAAAAATAAAAAAATGTGTTATTTCTTTCAAATTTTAAATTTTTTTATACGGAAATAATCACATTTAACTTTAAAAAATCATAAGTTGAGATTTCAAATATTATATATTTAGTATCTACCCATATTTTCATAGTGATTCATAAATTCAAACATATTACACTATAAAAGTAAATCTCCTTCTCCCACAACAGCCAAAGCGCAATTTCAATGCATAGAAAATTTTATTGCCAATACTTATGCTGTAATAATATTTCTTTCTACTGCAGCTAAACAAATATCAAAGGATAGTATCCGCTCATATATGCAAATAGCCTAGAATTTGTCACACATTTACATAGCAAAATCCCAGCTGAAATGCATAGAGAAAAGCAGTGCGCTGCGTTTGAAATGTTCTTCAATTCGTTGCAATAAAAAAGAAAATTGTTGCAAGCGATTTTATATTTCGCCACACTTTATTACTTTTCGCTTACTTGCGCATTTTGATAGTCATTTCTGGTATATAGTCTCTAGAAACTTATTAAAATGAAATTGAAAATTGTGAAAATATGCAAATAACTGGCGATAAATTTTTGTGTGGACACAAGGCAGTGCTTTTGCGTTGCATTGGGAAATAAAATAAAATACTCCGATTGCATTTTGCAGCATGCACTTTATTATCAGTAGCACCAAATTCATTTCCATTTCTACACTTAACTGTTGTGAATTGTCTACAACAGCGCTATTGATGGCTCTCAACTTGATTTTTCAGATTTTTAATTAGCTTTGTTGAGTTCTTACGAGTAATGAGAAGAAAAACAAATTTCGTTGGTCTTAATTGCGGCTTTTCGAGAATTTTTCTTATTTTTTTGGCATTCTCTTATATTTGCTATTCTTTAAGAGCCTTCATCGTTAACAATTCGTGTGGAGTGTAATACGCTAGACAGACGGCAGAGTTAACTCGAATTAACTGCGCTTTTAATCAGTTCCAAATTTGGGGGTGACAGACGGCAGAAAAGCGAGTTATAAACTCCCATAACAGCTTATTGGCAATAATATTTCCATTTTGGTGAGATAAAATTGGATAGAAAGGAAATTTTGCGGTTGTTAGCCGCACAACTAGTACAAAATCACTAATTATTAAAAAAATATACATAAATACGTTATTATTAAAACTTCCATTTTAGAAAAAATTAGCATGCGTATGTTTTTGTTTACATTTAATTGAAAAACAGCTGTCAGTATTGCATATTTTCATTCACAATAGATAAAAAGCGGCCATGTTTAACAATGTTGCCAACGAAAATGACACGAACTCCCTCTAACTCTCTAAAATTTTGAGGATTAAATGGGAGTTAGTAATCCGGGTTAACTGAGATAACTCTCGAATTAACCCGAATTAAAGCAGTTATTCCGAATTAACGCGCCGTCTGTCAGGGGTATAATCTATATATAATTACAGCAGGTATGAGTTGCTGCACAATGAGGAAAATATAATTTGCCGACTGCTTGTAATTAAGAGCCAAAGATTTAATTGACTGCTTCAATTATAGATACTTATTTCTTTTTTATACTCTCACAGCATGTTGCAAAGAGAGTCAAGTAGTTTTGTTCACATAAAGGTTGTATGTAACACCCAAAACTAAACGAGTTAGATATAGAGTTATATATACCAAAGTGATCAAGGTGACGAGTGGAATTCAAATCCGGATGTCTGTCCGTCCGTCCATCCGTACAAGCTGTAACTTGAGTAAAAATTAAGCCTTCTTGATGAAACATGGTACACGTGTTTCTTGGCACCATAGGAAGGTTGCTTTCGAAAAGGCAAAATCGTACCACTGCCACGCCCTCAAAATGGCGAAAACCGAAAACACATAAAGTGCCATAACTAAGTTATAAATAAAGCTATGGAAGTAAAATTTGGTACAAAGGATCGCACTATGAAGTGGCATATTTGGATGTAATTTCTTTGGAGAAGTGGGCGTGGCCCCGTCCCCTACTAAGTTCTTTGAACATATCTCGTAAATTACTTAAGCTATATCAACCCACTACTACTTTATACAGTCGGAAATCGGATTATAACCACGCCCACCTCCCATACAATGGTTATGTTGAAAATTAATAAAAATGCTTTAAGGCCGGGGTAAGGGTTTTCACTTTCGAAAAATCGAATTTTTTGTTCTTATTGTTTAACATTTCAAGAATATGTCCTCAAAATTTTATTCCGATTTAAGCAATATTCTTGAAGTTATTGTTTAATTAGTCTCGGGGCCTTTAACGCTCTAACTCTAACAGCTACGGGCGGTTGGGATTGCAGTACAGCTTTAAACGCGTTTTTCTCAAAACTACTTTTTTGAAATCCGTGTTCACTGCCATTTGAAAACTACTCGACCGATTCATTTCAAACTTTGAACACATTTTCTTCATATAAAATACCTCCCCTACGTTTAGAACATTTTTTTTTAACATTAAGGGTGTTTCCCACCTTGAAAATGAGGGAAATTGTAGTCGAAAATAACGGTTCACACTTTAGAAAAATTTTTAAATAAAAAAAAAATAATCAGAGAACGTTGGGGGGAAGATTTGTTTAAAATTTAACTAAATATTAATGATTTTTCATTTTCGGATAATTTTCGGCCAAGTTACAGTGAACACCGCAAATTGTTTTTCAAGACGTCCTAGGGGAAGCTCTGTCACGGGCTAATGGTTTAATATTTTTGCATGAAAATTTTGCAGAACATAGTCAAAACTATGCTCAATAATGTATAGAAGGTTTGAATAAAATAGCTTAATCGATATTTGAGATAAAAAATCACAAAAAAAAGTGTTTTTTTTTTCGCTGAAACCCTTAATTATGGTATAGTGCGACGCAGCGGACGAAAAACAACATTGATGAGCGGTGCGAAAGGATGGTTCGACGGCTAGTGGTTGCGGACTTGATAAGCAGCAGAACTCAAATGTATAGGCTTTACTGGTAAAAATAGTAAAATGCACATATAAATATTTACTATTAGCCTAAACTTTAATTCTGTTTTATAGTTTAAAAAATATTTTGAAATTTGGTAATTTTTTGTTTTTTTTTTTATATCGTATACATTAATAATAACAAACCTGCATACTCAGAAATATTTTGCAATTTTGTAAACTTTAATTTTTTTTGCAAAAAGTTCATGCACATATAATTATTTCACTGAGGTAGGGTATGCAACAATCGTTTCTCAAACAACAAATTCTCGAACGTAATTGGAATATTCATATCAGCCAAGTAACACTGATACAGCAGACAAACAAACAAATGCTTGCTTACACGCCTCACCCGTCTGTTACAACAAGCGTACGATTAGGTTCATTTATCAAATGTGTGCGGCATAAGCAGGTATATAAACATAAACACACGCATAAATATGTCAACAGCACAATATAATTATCACTAACAACAATAGCAAAGCATAATTTCACATTTATGACGCTTATTATACGACAGTTTCTTTCCGCTCTTCATTCAGTAAGGAAAAACACCAAAAACCTTAACTTTCATTATAAAGAAGAAATAGAAGGGCTGCGCTCAAATTGGTATACAAAATTTGAAATGGGTGTGGATCCGCCCACTTATTGGTCAAAAACCGAGTAGTCTCCGAGACTACTCGACCCACGCCTTCCTCCTATATATCAGAATTTTGAAGTCGTTTACTTTGCAATATATAAAATAAGCACTAGTGAAGATATAGGAAATCGGACCATAGGTTTTCAAGGTCCCTTATATCGAACATGAGGACCTCAATGCTTCTAATTTTATTTTTTTTTACCGAAAATATAGGTAAGCCTCTCAGATATTTTGAAGAAATTTATAGCGAATATTTTTCTTCTAATAATATGTCTCCGTGCCAAAAATGGGTGAAATCGGGTCATAACTTCACCTAACTACCATATACCTAATATTAGGGTTTCCAACTTTCAATGGACTTTAGTCCATTAGTATGTGGTAATACTTGACGAATATGTGGATCAAATTGTGTGTTATATTAATAAAATTAAATAAATAAATTACGAGAGTATAAAATATTCGGTGACACTCGAACTTAGTCCTTCCTTACTTGTTTTCATATATTTCTATCGTTATGTAATTATGGATTTCTTTTGTTTGTATTGATTTTATTGAATTTCTCATCATAAATATTATTCACAATGCATCTACTTGAATGAAGACACTTATTTGCTAATAATTTCGTGAAGTAAAGTGTATAATTTAAAGCTGCTAATTAGTCACTATGCTATACTCGTTGCAGGAGTAGCAAGAACTAATATATATATAAATAGCCACAAGTTTAATAAATGATGAGAATGAGAAGTAATGGAAGAAAAGCCAAAGGACTACATGATTATTTCCAGACTACGATTCGTATCCAGATAAGGTAATTAAGTGAGTGATTTGACAATCAGTCTATAGTTAAATCTAAATATCTAGAGAGATTAAAGAAAAGAAATTTGTAAAACTAATTTTTAAATTATATACCCCAGTCAAATAATTATATGTGCATTTCTGCTTTTGTTTATATTTCTTATTCACTGTTATTTTTAGGATTTCGGTAAATGTGGAATAAAAGATTGATATGTTACCGTTACTATACAACGAAAATTGTTTCATACTTTTCTCGTTCGTTGTACAGTTACATTAAGAATGTCCTTGTGAATTGGGTATTGCATAGTAAATATTTATATGTTCAATATCAGTTTAGCGGATCATTGATGAGCGGTGCGAAAGGCTGATTCGACGGCTAGTAGTTGCGGACTTGATAAGCAGCGATCAAATATGGACCTAGTAAAGACAGAAAATCACAATAAATAAATTTTTCCAATTATACATAAAAATCAGTTTCTGAAACACACCTCCATGGCACCTAAATCAACGCTAAATGAAGATACAATAAAGCTCATTTCAGGTTTGCAAATAAATACCAATTCTATGGCGATGAGTGATAGAATACTGTCTTTAGTGACGGTCGGCCCAGGTCATTACAAGAAATATTGGAGAGATTCGCACTACGGTCCTACGGTCGATGGTCCTACTACAAGCGATGTTTTGGTAGCGGTACCTTGATTTCATTGGCTGCATTTTGCTGCTGTGGAAAGCTATCTGTATGTATGTGATTGGCGTTGCAACCGTTTAGCCGGTTATAGCCGAATCGACGATAGTGCGCCATCTCTCTCTCTCCTTCGCAGTTCGGCGCCAGTTGGAGATCCCAAGTGTAACCAGGTCGCTCTCCACCTGGTCCCTCCAACAGAGTGGAGGCCTTCCCCTTCCTCGGCTTCCTCCGGCGGGTACTGCATCGAACACTTTCAGGGCTGGAGTGTTTTCGTCCATTCGGACAACATGACCTAGCCAGCGTAGCCGCTGTCTTTTTATTCGCTGAACTATGTCAATGTCGTCGTATAACTCGTACAGCTCATCGTTCCATCGTCTGCGGTATTCGCCGTTGCCAATGTTCTTAGGACCATAAATCTTGCGCAAAACTTTCCTCTCGAAAACTCCTAGTGTCGTCTCATCTGATGTTGACATCGTCCAAGCTTCTGCACCGTAGATCAGGACGGGAATGATAAGCGACTTGTAGAGCTTGATTTTGGTTCGTCGAGAGAGGACTTTACTGTTCAATTGCCTACTCAGTCCAAAGTAGCACCTGTTGGCAAGAGTTATTCTGCGCTGGATTTCGAGGCTGACATTGTTCGTGTTGTTGATGCTGGTTCCCAGGTATACGAAATTATCTACGACCTCGAAGTTATGACTGTCAATAGTGACGTGGGAGCCAAGACGCGAATACGCCGACTGTTTGCTTGATGACAGGAGATATTTCGTCTTGTCCTCATTCACCTCCAGACCCATTCGCTTCGCCTCCTTATCCATGCGGGAAAAAGCAGAACAAACGGCGCGGTTGTTGCTTCCGATTATATCAATATCATCTGTTTTATATTCTACATGTTTTATATTATCTATCTACATGTTTTATATTCACTCAAATGAATGCTAATATCAATGTACATATTTTGGACAGCGAGTTAATAAAATTTGCTGGCAATATTTATGGCATATAACTGGACATATCGAAAGGATAACGCTTCATTCCACACGAAGAACATCTTTAACGATCGGAAAATTCCGGTATTACAATGTGCAGCATTGAGTTCGAACCTAAATCCTATTGAGGATCTCTGGGGGAACCTCTCTGCTGCTGTTTTCCAAAACGGAAAGCAGTTTGAGACAGTACGTCACCTTAAATAAGCCAGTATTGGACAATATTTACGTAACTATTCTACAGTCAGTAGTTAATTCTCTGATTAAGCGGCTTAATTTAGTTTTAAAATATACTGACTATTAAAATAAACATTTCTTTCAGTTAAACTCAAATGTATAGGCTTTACTGGTAAAAATAGTAAAATGCACATATAAATATTTACTATTTGCCGAAGCTTTAATTCTGTTTTATAGTTTAAAAAATATTTTGAAATTTGTTAATTTTTTTTTTTATATCGTATACATTAATAATAACAAACCTGCATACTCAGAAATATTTTGCAGTTTTGTAAACTTTATTTTTTTTTTGCAAAAAGTTCATGCACATATAATTATTTGACTGAGGTAGGTATGCAACAAACGTTTCTCAAACAACAAATTCTCGAACGTAATTGGAATATTCATATCAGCCAAGCAACACGCAGACAACAGACAAACAAACAAATGCTTGCTTACACGCCTCAATGGCTGTTACAACAAGCGTACGATTAGGTTCATTTATCAAATGTGTGCGGCATAAGCAGGCATATAAACATAAACACACGCATAAATATGTCAACAGCACAATATAATTATCATTAACAACAATAGCAAAGCATAATTTCACATTTATGACGGTGATTATGCGACAGTTTCTTCGTCTGCTCAAGCCGCTACACTCTACTACATAACCACTGAAAATCGCTTTATGTTGCTGGATTTTATGGTGTGTCTCTTTGTTGTTTAGTTGTGAAACTGATACTGGTGATAGGCACAAGCGGATAACGTATACGACATGGTGTACATTTTACTTCACAAGCACATATATACATCAATGGATGTGTATGGACTTTCTAACTGTGCATGTTTTGCGTTCTATTACAATATGAAACTAATTTGTACAATATAGAGTAAGTAGCATCATTTGTAAATATGGGTGTGTGCGCTTAAAACCTGCTGCGCCACAACAATCAATCATATCAATCAATTATTAATGAGAAATTTTGTTGTTTGCTATTGGCTGCTGGTTACTGGTTTCTGCTTACTGCTGGCAAGCCTACTAATATTGCTTCACGTTCACTGTTGCTTCACAGATAAGCGGCCAATAGCATATACATACCAACACTCAAGCTTAGAGGTACTTGTACGAGGGCTGCTATTTATATTTCTGGCCTAATAATGTAAAATAGGAATATTTATCAACGAAAATGGTTTTATTGTTTTTCAAAATATTCTCCATCAAGATTTATACACTTTTGCATGCGCTCAAACCAATTTTTGAAGCACTTTTTTTGAGCCTTTTTTTGAGCGATTGTCAAATTGTGCGGGATCCAACGAGAACTAACCTGTTTTACGGCCAGGTGTTCATGCAATATCGAATGTATGCTGGTGGGAGAAATGCATAGGCATGCCTCTATCTGAAGGTATGTTACATGACGGTCTTGCATTTTCAGTTCACGTACGGCATCGATGTTTTCTGGCACAACGGCTGTTTTTGGACGACCTTCACGGAATTCGTCTTTGAGCGAGCGTCGGCCACGATTGAATTCGTTGTACCAGTTTTTCACAGTGCTATAGGATGGTGCTTCATAGCCATACAAAGATTTTAGTTCATGATCGCACGAAAATGTTCACGAGTTAATTCCATTTTTTGGCCGAGATGAATTTTTTAATTCCCTGTAAATAAAACAATTCACGATTAAATGACAAAACGTTCTGAGTGATGTTATGCTAAAAAATGTCAAACTTTCCAATGGAAATGTCAGATTGCACCTGGCAACACTTAGTGTTGCCTAGGCCAGAAATATATATAGCAGCCCTCGTACATACCAACATCAAGCTTAGAGGTACTTGTATTTCGTCGCATCAATGATTCGCTCATGCTTACTTGTTGCTTAAGTGTGTCATATATAATTCGTATTTACTGCAGCCACTCAAAATTACGACTGCTGATTATTCAATTTCCGTTTATGATTTTGTGTTTCTTATTTAAGCTGTTACGAGTTCAACGAAAGTCGGTTTAGAAGTCACTGAAGTACGACTGTTTACTGAGAGCTGTGAAGGAGAGCCTGTTTAAGCACTCTGAAGTATAATATATATACTTTCATATATTTTAATTTGAAATTAGAGCCTCAATACATTTACTAAATTAAATTATTTCAGCATTTTATTCAAATCTGTTAAGCTTTCGGTCAACTTTAATCCTTTTCAACTCTCAACATCCACTGCAGACCTCCAGCGGCGCACAAATCACCCACTGACTGCTGTCATCAAGGGATGAACTGGCTTATAGTCGTTACTATTGATGCGCTCCCACAGTTTGCAGTGTCACAGCAGTCGCACTTTAAATTTTTAAATTTATCAAAAGCGTCAAGGGAGTAACTTACACCGAGCAGTACTCGTACACTATTTGCCAGCGACTGAGTACACTTTGATGAAATATTAGCCCCCACCAGGGTCGTTACAGCATATACAATGCAGGCATAGAAACTAGTCGATACAATGCTGTTGAGAAAACAAACCCGTAAAGTATAAAGGCAAAGCACACACAAAGCAAAATTAAGTAAGGTACACCATTGCGTATGAGTGACATATTGAAATGTCAGAGTACACATGCAGGCATAAATAGGTCTATACTAAGTAACGAAGTGTAGATGGGTAGACATATGGAAAAATTGTAGATTTACTGTGCAAAACCCGTTGTTTGCTGCTGATAATAAGCGTGCATGTGTATTGGTGTGCAATCAGTTGGGGAGCTGGGCACATTTTGAATAATTGAAATGTGAAAAGACACACACACAGCAGTGTTGGTGTACAAATGCTAGTGCGTATGTGGGGTTAATACATTTAGAGTTCTGATCACACATTTACATATATGTACATATGTGTATTTGACTTTGTATGCAACTCATGAGACTTTCGTTGCAGTATTTTTTTCGAAATTGCTACAAAACTAGATCTTCCCACCATAAAGAAGAGGTTCATAACATTGAAAATACACAATTTTATGATACTTTTGTTCGTTTGGAAGAAGATTTTGACATAACAGATTTCAGACTGAAAAAGATTTCTTATGATATATAGTAGAATCTCATCGAAAGATACATATGCATACTCAAATCGACACAATGTAATCTACATGATGACATTTCAAAATTTGATAAGAAATGTTAATATTTAAAGTGAGTTAAATTGTCGTTACTTCAATAAATCAACGCAGTAATTAAAATGTGGCAAGACTATATAAGAGGTCTGTTCAAAAAATAACGGGAATTTTTGAAAAAAATTTCAGCTGAAAATTTTTTCGTACTTCAGAGGCATGAATATCAAGACAATAAAAAAAAATGTATAAAATGGAAATTTGAAAATTCCCGTTATTTTTTGAACGCATATGTATGCCTAAATAACTAATTATATCTAGATATATAATTTGCATATATGGGAACACTCGAGAAATTAGAACACAGTAATTAAAATGTGGCAAGCTAAGACAATATACGAGGTCTGTTAAAAAAATAATGGGAATTTTTGAAAAAATAAAAATCAGCTGAAAAATATTTCGTACTTCAGGGGCATGTATATCAACACAATAAAAAATAATAAAAAAAATTGATAAATTGGAAATTTAAAAATTCCCGTTATTTTTTGAACACATATAACTGTGTATATTTGGATATGTGTGAACTTTTCATATATGGGAATACTCAAAAAATTAGAACGCAGTAATTAAAATATGGCAGGTATGTTCAAAAAATAACGGACATTTTTGAAAAAAAATCAACTGAAAAAATGTTCGTACTTCAGGGGCATGTATATCAACACAATAAAAAATAGTAAAAAAATTGATAAATTGGAGATTTAAAAATTCCCGTTATTTTTCGAACAAACAGGTATGCCTAAATAACTAAATATATCCAGATATATAATACAATTTGCATATATGAGTATACTCAAGAAATTAGAACGCAGTTATTAAAATGTGGCAAGACCATATACGAGGTCTGTTCAAAAAATAACGGGAATTTTGAAAAAAAATCAGCTGAAACATTTTTCGTACTTCAGGGGCATGTATATCAACACAATAAAAAATAATAAAAAAAAATTGACATTTGGAAATTTAAAAATTCCCGTTATTTTTTGAACACACATGTATACTGAAATAACTAATTATATCCAGATATATAATTTGCATATATGGGAATACTCAAAAAATTAGAACGCAGTTATTAAAATGTGGCAAGACCATATACGAGGTCTGTTCAAAAAATAATGGGAATTTTTGAAAAAATAAAAATCAGCTGGAACGTTTTTCGTCCTGAAGTAGTAGTAGCATGTATATCAACACAATAAAAAATAAAAAAATGATAAATTGGAAATTTAAAAATTCCCGTTATTTTTTGAACACACATTTTTGCCTATATACATAACTAACTATATTCAAATATTAACACTTTGCATATATGAGTATACTCAAGAAATTAGAACGCACTAATTAAAATGTGACAAGACCATATACGTGGTCTGTTCAAAAAATAACGGGAATTTTTGAAAAAAAATCAGCTGAAAATTTTTTCGTACTTCAGAGGCATGTATGTATATCAAGACAATAAAAAACAAAATAAAAAAACAAAAAAAAATTTACATTTGGAATTTAAAAATTCCCGTTATTTTTTGAACACATATGTATGCCTATATAACTTTGATATATGAGTATACTCAAGAAATTAGAACGATGAAAACCTAGTTGAAGTACCAAAAAAAATACAGTTAAAATAAATTTCCATCCACAGAATTTCGCAAGTCGTCGAATACCACAAGTGCAGCGGCTTTGAAATCCAAACAAAAGATGTGGTTGCAACAAAGAAATAAACAATGAATGAGTGAATGAATGAAAGTAAAAATACATGCACATGCAATACATTTTGTGTGACAAATACACAAAGACACATACAGAAGCACGGACGCACTCGTAACATCTGCGAATTGACTACAATAGCGCACCGAACTTTCCAGTGGCTGACTGCAGGCGCATTGCTACAAAGTAACTAAGTGGCAATGCACAAACATTTTGACGCACAAAAAAAACATAAAAAAGAAAATCAAGAATGTTGAAGTTGACTGGCGCGCGCTGATGCACTTCTTAGACTGCACAGCTTGGCTATATTTGTCTTTTCGTGTGTGGGCGCTAGCAACTTGTGTGTCAAAGGCACAAAGCGCAACGCTGAGCGCTTCATAGCTGCATTTCACGCTTTAGCTGCGTCATATCCGCACTCAACTGCTGCTATATTTATTTAGCGCCGCGCAAAGGCGCACAGCGGGATTGCTGTGGAGTGATGATAGAAGGAAGGGATTGATAGCGGTAGTGTGTGGGATAAGTTACACTGCATAAGCGCCGAGTTTTATTTATATTTATTCTTCAGCAGTTGCTATTTTAGTGCGCGCTCTCTTTTGACGTATTTGTTGTGACAGCTTGTCAGTTAGGCAACTTAGCGCTGACTCAGGCGGTCACCACTGAGTGCGAATGTCAGTTAAGTGACGTCGACTTGACCGCTTGTCGTGTTAAATGCAAGTTGCGCTTAATATTTTTGTGTTAATTAAATGAAAGGAGATAAAATTATTAAATTCTGAGCGCTTGGTAAATCATGGGTTGCAGATACTCCCATATTAGTAGTGCGGTTAAATGTAAATTATTTAATTTTAGTATTCATTTTTAATAAGGATAATAGTGCTAAATTCAGTTATTCAATGTCATAGCATTCATCTGCGTCCTTATAAAAAATTTTACAGAAAAAAAATCAGAAAAAATCGAAATTTCCAAGCACACCATGGCGTATGCGCAACATTTTATCCACTCATTAAAAATCCAACTATCAAGCAATGACATGATGACACTGATTCCACTAATTTATTTTACTGTTAGTATTTGAGCAAAGTACACGAACAACAATGAAGATAAAATAGCATTTAATCGCTGACACTAAACCAGCAGCTGGCGAGTGGTTGCTGAAGAATGTGCAGTGTAGAGCACATAAAACAGACAAGTAGAGCCAAGCAAGTGTCTGTCAGTCAAGTGCAAGTGACATAATGCCTGTAAAAGTGAGAAACTAATGAAAATATGCACATTTTAAACTTGTTAGTGGTCGCCATGAATTGCACATTAAAGTTGGGGAACTAATCAGGAACTGAGTAATTCCTTTTGTACGCTACATAATTCTGTTGTAATGTAGTTTGTGGGTCATATTTATACACTCGCAAAATGTTGCACATAGCCATTAAGAAGGTTCAAATTAAGTTGGTTGATGTTGTAGATGGAACTCGAATCAAATCGGACCACTGCCATGCCCACAAATAAATAAATATCTATATAAGCCATAATTAAAGTAATGAAAGTAAGATATGGTACAGAGGAGGGGCATATTTGTATAGAATGTTTTGAGAAAGTAGACATGGCCACGTTCTCTATTGAGTATGTGTGTATATATCTTATAAACTGATAATGTTATATCAAACATACTTTCTGGAGTCATTTCTCTTGGTATTTCATTATGCAGCCTGAAAATGGATGAAATCGGATTAAAACCACGACTAATTCAGTAAGGAACAACACCAGAAACAATAAAGATAGTACTGAAAAGCTGATTCTTATAACGTTCCGTTCCGCCGCCTACTTATAGGTTTTTTGAACTACTCGACCCAATTCGGTTCTTAACTGACAAACTAAACTAAAAATACAGTTTGAAAATGGGCGAAATCGGTTTATAAACCACGCCTACTTTAGGTTAGGTTAGGTTTGTAGGCAGATCTCTGTAAAAACAGAAGATCTCACTTAGACAGCCTGGCGCTGTCCATTGTGGTACCAATAAAACTCCCTGTGGATCAAAGACCTTTAGGATTCAGCAAAACGCTTGGAATCCGTTACAAATTTCTTAAGACGGCTAATATCGATTCTTGCCAATTCGCTAGGATCGCCGAAAAAGGGCCTTCCGAGGTGTTTCAACCTCAGTCTGGCAAAAGCTGGACAATGTAGAAGGAAATGCTTAGATTCTCGCCTTCCTCCATACAGCTTTGGCAACTTGCATCTGTCACGATCCCAAGTCTCACCGCATGGGTACCCATTGGACAATGTCCAAGTAAGTACACCCATGATGACGCTGAGATGGACCTTGTCCAGAGAAAGCAGTTGAACATACCGCTTACGCTCTACAGAGGGCCAAAAGGAACTCGCCACTGCACAAGTACTGGTAGTTGACCAGCGTTTGACGAGCTCATGCGTAGTCTGCATGTCCAGCGCTCTTGCGCAGGTGGACCATAGACTACTAATGCGCTCCCATTCCGCCGTCAATGTAGCTAGGGTATCCTCCCTTGCAAGCTTGTCCGCTATACAGTTAGCAACGATCCCGCGGTGACCGGGTACCCACATTAGTCGGATCGCAAAATAGAATAGAATAGAAATAGCTAGAAGCTATTGATAAGGATCTAAGACACTCCTTAACTAGCACAGAGCGTACTGTCATCGAATCCCAGTATTGCCGCCCTGCTGTCGGAGTGAATACATACCTCTCTAAGAGAGGTTACCATACGAAGCAGTGCGTCCCCTGCCATTTTAATCGCAGCGACCTCTGCTGGTATTGATAGAGAGCTTTCTGCAGAAAACTCCCCCACCCACCTTTCCCCTTAGCTTCGATCTATCCGTGAAAAAGTTGACTGTACTTCTCCTCCATTGACTTCTCCCTTCCCACATATACCTCGTAGGTACATGTACAGAGAATAAACCTCTATGGGACTATTCCGCGATGCAGTGGTCCAAGTAGTCAGGGATGCAATCGAACTGACGGAGAATTTCAGAATGCCCCTGCTTGGGACCGATCATGTACCCAGCGTCTCTGAGTCTGACAGCGACCTTTGCCGCAGTGCATCTACCGGCGATATCAACAGGTGCGACGTGTAAGATGGCATTCAGAGCCATTGTTGGTGTTGTTCTTAGCGCCTACTTTCCTTATACCATAATTTTGAAGTATATCTAATTCGTTCACTTTACAATATATACATAAGCTAAGCACCAGTGAAAATTTTGAAAAAGCTTTTTCCCATCTAAAAATCGTCGACATCGGACTATATATATATTTCAAGGTCCCAGATATCGAATATGAGAACCTAAGTGTTTTTGGTATGTTTACTGAAAACATTGGTAAATCTCTCAGATATTCTAATATTCTGTGTCTCTGTGCCAACATTAGGGGATAGATTGTCGGGTTAATACTTCCTCTAGCCCCCATAAATGTATTTATGAATCTGATATACGGTATGATATATTTTCAACTTCCGGTCGACTTTATAGCGTATATATCGGTTAATATGTGAGATACCTTAGAGAAAGAAAGTGAGCATATAGTCTTGGATATAATATAGCTTGGTGAGGAAAATTAGTGAAATCGGTTCAGGAGTTACCACGGCTCTCATATATTAGATATGATGATTTTTGTTATCCTAGTGGACTTTATACCGAATATGCGCGACGAATTGTGTGTTTCCATAATAAAAATAAATAAATAAATAGACCTTCCTTACAGATTTTTTATTATTTTTTGTTCTAAATAAATACTATATGTCTATATATTTCTAAGAGAACTTTTAATAAGCAAAGAAGCAGCAACTCAAAGCATTGAAAATGTATAAGAACTACTAACTCAAACAGCAATAAGAGGCCCAAGTGGCAAATATAATATAAAAAGTTGACACATTGTCATTATGTCTTTAGAAAAAGCTGCAGCGAAAAGTGCCTCAAGAGGTTGAGGCAAATGTGAAAAAATAATTAGGCAAATACATATGTATGCAAGACTACCAATTAAGAATAAATACATACAGACAAACACATACATATGGAGAAGGAGAGTAGGAGAGAAGGAGAGAAGCAGGGAAATGGTAAGACGGCAGAGTAGATAGACGCACCGACACAGTAGTGACAGTGAGCATATAATTATCATAATGGCGAACTGCGAAAGCAACCACTGAGCTTCCCGGCTTTTCGCTGGATTTATATGTATAATATAAAAAATGAGTGTGGTCTTCATTATATTACATGGAAGAAAGTAAGAGACTAGCAAAGATCTTTTTGCAAGCAGATGTGACAGCTGTCTCAATGGTTTTGTTGCTGTTACTGTTGTTGTAGCACATTATGCAACGGGCGTCACCAACTGTGAAAGCATGCCAAAGTAGACACACAGAGAGAGTCAGAGACACACAAGGAAGAGGCGGCAAACGTGTCAGAGTGACGGCCAGCATAGATGCTGTAGCCATGTAGTAAGCAACTAGAAGTTGTTAGCGTCATCAGAGGATTAACAATGCCAACAGCAATTGAAACTACGCGCATAAGCGCCGGCTTACAAAAGTAAAAGTGTTGGTAGACAATCTTCAAGCGCGAACGAACACTTGAGAATAGTGGCACAGCGCATAGCGAAACAGAAGAACAGCGAACAATGTGGTCTTTGCAGCTTGATAAACCACAACAAAGACACACATCTATGTTTGTATGAGTGCCTGTGTGTGTGTGAGCAAACAACTTCATATGTTGACAGTTGTACTTATGTGCTTATGCGGCGCAAATTAAGACATATGCCACAGAGAAATGAGGCGTGCGAGCTGTAGAGAAGTGATATAGGTATGTATGTATGTGTGTGTGGAAGTGCGCTTGTGGCCGACAATGAGCGCTCTCGCTGGTGTGACAAATTTCCGCAGGACACGTGCGTCTAACGTGACTTTGCTGATAAACACAATTATATACATACATACATATACATAAGAGTATAAATATAAGCGCTCAAGTGTAGCGCTTCAGCGCGCCTCCAGTGTGGCATCTTCCTTTACACCAAAGTGCCTGCGTTTGTTGCTTAATTAAGCTTTTGTTGTTATGAATTGTGTTTTTTCCTTTGCGTTGACTTATGGTTTTTCCATTCTCATATGCTTTGATTGTGGCTGAAGCGAGCTGGCTTAATGTGGTAAGTCATTATTAGGCACTGATTTTCGTTTATTTTTGCTGCTTGCTTTTGAGTAAATTTGTGCGTACTGCCTAGAGGCATCTTCGGTTGTTGTTGTTGTTGTTGCACGTGCTCAAATATTTTTCATATATTCTCAAATGCTCTTATCTGCTGACAAATGTAAAGGTCAGGGTTAAGTGAGTGTGTGAGCAAAGTGTCGCTAGAAGCAATAGCTTGGTCTCTAATGAGGATATGATTATCTTAAGTCTTAAATTCATGCAAGGTTTCTTCAATCAAAGTTTTATATGGTCATAGCTTAAGGTTAATGCAGCTAAAACCATATTAATGTGACTTAATTGGATCTAGGTGGACTAGAAGTACATAGATAGTAGCCAGCCTACGATATAAAGTGAAGTCGTTCATTGAATTATTAGCTGCATAGATTTCTCAATTCTAAGAGAGTAGCGAATCGAACAAACAACTGGTATAAATAGTAGGGAACAGTATAATAAAGGGTTATACCACTTTAATGTGGTATTCACATATTCTGGTGCTGAATTCAACTGCATAACATTGTTGTTGCTTTCGTTTCTACATGTTTTAACAAAAGAGCAGACTTCAAATAACACAGAGGTCACACGAGGTCAAGCAAGTTGTCAAACCGGTCTTCAAGAGGTCAAGAGGGATTAAGCTAGCGATTAAGTGTGCTCAAACTCTTCGTGGAATGAGTCCCTGAATTATGGCAGTAGTCTGCTTTACAGGCTTCAAAAAATCGATTTTTTTGTTTTGTTTTAAATCTCTTCCAAAACTATCCAAGAATATATCTTTAAAATTCCAGAGGCCAATTCAACATATTTTCGAAGCAAGTGCGAATGCTCAGGCAGACTTTAAAGCGCGTTTTCTCGAGTTTTCATTTTCACAAGTGTTAAAAAACGGTGCCGGCGATAGCAAAAAGAATATATGCCGATCGAAAACAAAATGATCTAGCTTCAGTATTAAATTATCTTCTATTTGAACTAAAAAAATTGGACATAATACTTTTTAAACTACTTGTTTTGCAACTTAAAGTCAATTTTTTACTTAAAAAACTGAATTTTTTTTTCAAACTTCGAAACAATTTGGAATTTTATAACTTCTTCGGTATTTGTTTAGTTCATAAAGAAAAGAAACTTATAAAAATTAAAAAAAAATTTTTGTTCGACTGTTTCAGATGCATCGCACGACCTCCATCACCGGCACCGTTTTACTAGTGCAGACTCCAGGCGCTCCAGAAAAATACTTACAACTTTGAAAAAATTTCAATATTTTTTATTAATAAATATTGTTTTTAAGTCTTAAATATAGTACACTATCGTCTTAAAATTCCGTTTACCGCAATCATTTCCTTCCCTTTCAAAAAAAATTGCTAAAAAACGCTTTTTTTCGGCTTCTAAAGCAGACTATTGCCTTAAGGTAGGTTAATTTACACTTCAACTTCAAGGCCAAGCGAGGTCAAACGAGGTCAAGCTAATGGTTAAGGTCAAACGAGATCATGTTAGCGTTTAAGGGATATCATCCTAGAGGTTATGTGAGGTCATAAAAAGTAACACCCTAGACAATGCTGGGCGTTACGTGAGGTCAAATTTTGGGGTCAAGCGTAGCAAAATCCGTCACTACCAGGTACATTGCCTATATGACAGAATTTTAAACTAAAAAAGCATTTTTTTTTATTTATAAATTTAAGTTTTTTTGTATAAAAACGGTTACAATTGTCGATGAGCCTCAGCGCACTTTTCTTGGATAAAAAAGAAATGCAAAATTTCCCGCAAATGTCGAGAATTCGGCTCAAAAGGTGACATTTTCAGTTGAGAATAAGTTTGGTATGCAAAAAGATCTCTACAAATATTTTGTTGGGTTAATGTTGCCACAAATGTCCAAGATCGATATAAAACGATTTAATCGTGTTAAACCACCATTGTTTGATCCTAGAGATATTCCCGCAAACGTCGAGAATTCGGCTCAAGAAGTGACATTTTCAGTTGAGAATAAGTTTGGGATGCAAAAAGGATCTCTACAAATATTTTGTTGGGTTAATGTTGACACAAATGTCCAAGATCGATATAAAAAGATTTATTCGATTTAATCGATCAGTGCTTGACCCTAGAGACATCTATTGGAAAACGGCGGAAGCAAAATTGTAGACCTAATAAATCTGCAAATCAAAGTCTCTCATCGAAAAGTGGTCGAAATCGGAGTACAGCTTTTCAAGTATCCAGATAAAGTATATAAGGACACCGTATATAGCTGACTTTATACTGAAAGTGTGGGTCAATTACTAAGAACACCACCTCTCTCAATTTAACCTGATAAATTCATTCGGTAGTGCATAAATCTTACATCTACTCTTCTTCTCCACTCTTCCTTTTTGCATTTTCGCAAATTACAGCAAAGCATTACTACGAGTATTAATTACATAAATTACAAGACTGCAAGCTGGTAGCAGCAAGCAAAAATGCTTGTTAAGCGAATTTCTTAAACTCTTAATTGAATTGGCGAAATTTTCAACGCATTCATTTTCACTTCAACTGCTGCACAGCATAGCACAGTGCTTCGCAAGTTAATTGTGTATTTAAGCAGAAAATATAACAACGCTGAGCACAATTCATGAGCGCAGTCATTTCATTCAGAAATTCCTTTCACTTTCTGCGCCACTTGGAGCGCCATTGTTGTGCCAGCAGCCACTAGCGCAGTCTCCTCCATATAAGCATGTATGAATTTGGCGAAATTTCACCAACGCCAGAGGCAACGTCGAGTACACTGAACTGGAACTGAACGGCGCTGCGTTGCGTCGAGTTGAGTTGAGTTGCGCTGAGTGGAGCAGACAATGCTGCCACTGTCGAAAATGAAACGCATTATTGAACGCACACAATTGCAGAGACAGCGTGAGTGTGTGTGTGTGTGCTTTCAATTTTCGCAGTTGGTTTCTTCTTTCTCTATGTAAATGCTTACGAATGAGCTGCACAAAATGGTTTCAATTTCATTTTCCCCCACAGACAAGCATTCTACATTCTACAGACAAGCGCTAAGAAAGCGTTTCACTTGAAAGAAAGTTAAAGAAATGATGCAAGACGCAAGGAAGACAGCCAGCATGAGTATACGTTTAATAAGCCAAAAGCTGAATGTCTGCCAACGCTGTCTTGTGAAGCAGGGAAAATTGAGAAAAATACACTTTCTCAGTTCCAGCTAGCAGCTTAACGCTTGGCGCGCTTACGTATGTAATTAAATATGTGTGAATTGTTAAATTTTTTCCTGTTCGCTTGTAAGCTTATGCTTAAATTGTCTTTGTTCTTTTACTTTTATTTTTCAGAAGCAAGCTGCTCAAATTACAATTTCATTTAACTTCTGTGGAAACAAGTAACACTGGTACTGTATTAAAACTGTTTATAACCTTTCTTTCTACTATTGCTGACAGCGATATTAACTGTCATGACACGAAACTTGCGTTCAATAACATTTTTCCGCAAAAGTGTCGGCGTTATTTAGTAGACTTGGCGTTGGTCACAATATGACCATATTGTGGAGACTCGAGGCCAATTCCAACACTCAATAATATACAAAAGTGAATTTTGTCGGATTAAAGTCCTTAATATTTGGTCCCTAATCCATTTAATGTTTAAATAAAATATAGCGTTTTCCAATATCTTTGGAGCCGTCCACGAGACCGACCGAACCATGAACTGTATGAGCTCTAGGTCGACATGGATATAGTTAAGTGCATACAAATTCATCCACTCGTTGGACCATATCGGATGTATGGAAGACGATGCTCCAGTGAAAAGCTTCTTTGATTCGGACTTATAAGTGAACAATGGAAGCAAGGGAACTCTCGCATCCAATCGAAAGACCAAGTTCATAGGACTTGTTTGTTGGCGTGGCATCGCAAAGTATAGAGGTAACTGGCGAGGCTTTGTTTTCCTGGCCCAGACCGAGTCACGGTTATGGTACCAAAGAAGAAGTAGAAGTCGTCTAAAGTTTACTTATTGAAGGCAGCCGTATTTACGAAGCCGTTCTTAACCTACTAAAGAGAAACGATATTTAACTCGTCCAAAAAGTATGTATATATCCTAAAGTCCTGAACCTCGGCGACAGCGATAATCTTTATATTCGACGCGTGAAGAGAGACGTGTGATATTTATAAGTTTGTAAACAAAAAGTAGTCTCTAGGTGTGAAATTTGGAGAAAGTGGTGAATGGGACAGTAGTTCGTTCGCCAATTTGGCCGTGGCGATGTCGAAAGTATGAGCCGTTTGGTTTGTGGGGTGTGTACCAATTAGTGATGAGCGATATTTCACTACCGGCGATTTTTTCACTGTGATTGAAAAATCGCTTATAGCAACAGCGATCAATTTTTGTAAATATCAGTGATTTAAAATCGCTATTGCAGTTAAGTAATTTCAGTTCGATCACAGTAGCTATAGAGAAGTTCAGTGCTTTTGTTTGATCACAGTACATACAGGTGTTCAGTAATTCTAATTCGATCACTATAGCAATAACAGTTCAATAATTCTAATTCGATCACTGTAGCAAAAGCAGTTCAGTGATTCTAATTCGATCACTGTAGCAATAGCAGTTCAGTGATTCCAATTCGATCACTGTAACAATATCAGTTCGAAAGTAGCAATCACTGTTCAGTAACAGTATCAGTTCGAAAGGAGCAATCACTGTTTAGTAACAATATCAGTTCGAAAGTAGCAATCACTGTTCAGTGGTCACAGTAGAAATTTTAGTTGTGATTTCGATAATTTTGGATACGGTGATTACAAAAGCAGTTAAATGTACCCAAAATGTATTAATTAGTTAATAGTGATTACAAAAAAGAATATGTAAAAAATTAAAAAAAAAAATTGGAGTACAAATTCTCATAAATTCGTTTTTTTTGTTGTGATCGCAATAGCAATAAAAAATCACAGTGATTTAAAAGTAGCAATCACTGAAATCACAGTGATTCAAAAATAGCAATATCGCTCATCACTAGTACCAATGGATCCATGTAACTTCGACGATCATGAAAGTGGCAAATGAGAACAGCCTTCGCCTCAGAGTAGATTTACCGGGTGAAGTCTATTGCTTCCACCGATTCTTGGTTTGTGGGGTGTGTACCAATGGATCCATGTAACTTCGACGATCATGAAACGAACAAGAATTCCATCCACCTATATGTATATTCCTCTTGCGATAGCAGCACCATTGGGAGCTGAAATTAAGTACCTATCGAACCACCTACATACTGAGGAGAGCTCTACTATATTTTCAAATATATTTAATATGAAGTCCTTCATTAGATGAATGTGAATATAATTCAAAGTATGTATATCTCCTCAAAAAATCAACTCTGTCTGTAGGTCACGCTGCGTCCAATATGCTGTTGACACTGACATTCCTGCATAATTTGAATGAACAAAGCGACTAGAACTTTGAAAACTTTGCAATTCTGCACAGTGTTGATTTCAATGCCTTTTGATTTGTAATCGGCGCGCAAATGTCACCGAAAATTTCAATTAATAACAAATTGCACAAACTGCAAGGACAAAGTTTAGCGGACGCCCTTACTTACTTACTTGACTTTGCAGACTACAACTAAGTTTCTCGCATATTTGCCATTAATTTTGCATATTGGCTGACTGAGAGCAGCGGCAGCAAGAGTGGCGGTGGCGTCGGCGGCGGCAAATCGTGTCCGAAAATCTTAATAAAACCAATGAAGTGGAAAATGAAATGCAGTTGCGCGCGTGCAAACGAATTGTGTGTGGACGACGGGGCGAGCGAACGAGCAAGTGAGCAGCTGACCAGCGGAAAGCGCTTTATTGTTTCATTGCGTTGGAATGCTTGTTGAAAGGCTGCTGGGAGCTGGTTGCTGTGAGTAATGGCAGCAGCAATTGGTGGGCGAAAGCGTGAGGCGGAAGCATTCAAAAGCTGTTGTTAGCAGCAGACGCTGCAATTTTAAGCAAGCTAGTTGTTGTTGTAGTTGTAATGTGCATTGACCAGTTGTTAGCTGCTAGCTGCTAGTATAGCATAAAGTTCGTTGTATTGTAATTTTGCGCTGCGGGTGTTGCTTGGCGCAGTCATTGGGTTGTAAACTGCGTGGAGCGCAGCAGCTGCCGCAACCCTCTTTGCTTCCTTCAGTACTGCAATTCGCTGTAATACGTATTACCGCTATCGTGCGGCTGCTTGTGTGCATTTGACACTTGAAGCGTCGTAGGCGTTCACCCAAAAGTGCCAAAATGAATGAATGAATAAACGAGCAAACGATTAAATGAATGCACCATTGCACACAACACAAACACATGCACACACATACACATACATATATATGTATATATGTATTTAGAAAGAGCAGCATCGCATTTTCGAAAACTGATTAAGCACTTGCGAGTATAAAAGGGGCCAGAACAACAACAAGGCCGCATTGTGCAAATATGCCGCTTCCACCGTCAAGTCCGGCCGTAAGTGATTTGTGTGGGTGGCAGCCGGCGCTTTAGGTCGCTAGCAAAATGTAAAGCTAAAAGGCGTAAATTTACAAGCACACACTAAACATTCAACACTCAAGCGCTTAGCCACTTTAGGCATGCCCGGGTGGCATTTAGTTAGTGGCAAGCATTGTTGGTGTGTGAGTGCGTGTGTGTGTGTACTAATGCCAGCTCTGCATACGAACTACTGCGTTTAGTGAGTATTTGCTGTTGATTGCTTTGGCATTGGCTTTGTTTAGGAGATAATTCTTCATTTTATTTTTGGTAGTGGTCGGTGTATGTGTGGGACTAATTACATGTGCGTCTAACTCAGAGGTTATGCGGGAGAGTGGGGTGTATGATTATATTCTCTAAAATGGATTGGGTCTCCATGCATTTAAAGTTGATTTAGACAAATGCTGTAGACGATTATGGTCGCTTTAGAGGACCCCTTGTTTTCGGCCGCTTAGCTGACGGCTGAGCCTCTTCAGCTGACCTCTGCCTGTGCAACAACCTGCTGGCGACTCCAAACTGAAGTTGGGTAGAACCGCCTTCGCTCATTTTAAAGTTTCCTGGATCTCATTTGTGAGCGCCTTCCTTGTTGGTGGATGCAAGTATGCCCTTCGTAATATGCATGCAGCACTCTTCCTCTCTGCATACTTCGGCTCTTCCACCTTAAAGGCTGGCCATTCGATGCATCAGCAATATCACTCTTGGCATCTTCCTTTGCCTTCTGCCTCTGGTTGGTTGCCGTTGTTGTTTTTGACTTGCTGGAACTTGGCTTAGCTGTAGTTTCAACTTAGCTTCTGCCTTCGTGCTGACGGTCTTAGAGCCCGTTGCAAACGCTGTTATTTTTTGGGAACACTCCGTTATTTCCGGCTTTATTAAGGTAGAACCGGACTCCTCTGGTTTACCTGTTTGTGTTTGGATTTGCTCATATTTGGACCCATGAGTATAGGGAAATGTCTATCCACTTCAGCATAGCTCCCGCTACGCAAGCAAGGCTATCTTATTAGTCAGTTATCCGAAAGCTCCGTTCAAGACTGGGCTATTTAAAGACCCCCAGCCAAGTTGATCATCGGCACGGGTCACATGACACCTTGACCCTGCCCTTTATTGTATCCCTACCATGATACGACTTCATCGTCGAATACTGTGATATTGAGGAGCAACAAACACTCACTAATGGGGCCGTACCTTAGCTAGAAACATCTGTGACAGGGGCAGTCCGTTACCGGTTAGTTCCTACCCCAGTTGCGACACTGTGGTATCTATTACCAGCAGGCACCATCGGGGCGAGGTATTTTTGCCGACCATTACCGTTATATTACTGTCTTGAAATTGGATATAAACTACAATAGTGCATCTCTATTACGCGTACGAATATATATTCTTTACATCACTTTTATAGTTCTAAGACTAAACGAAATTGATGTGTAGCATTATTCACTTAAATTTTTCGAAACCGCACTATAAAATTTCATGGACCCAGTTATCGAACATGAAGACCTCAGTGCCAATAGAAAATTTATTACCGTAAATAATAGTAAATCTCTTAGATGTTTTAAGGAAATTCAGACAGAATCTTTTTTTAAAAATGTGGATCTTTGGCAAAAATCGGTGAAATCGGGTCTTTCCCTAGTTCCCATATACCTAATATTAGGATTTTCAAACATCCGATGGGGTTTATACTGTATACATATATCGGTGAATGAGTCTTGGATATAATGTAGCTTAGTGCTAAATAGGAGTGTAATTTGTTCAGGAACTACCCCAGCCCTCATATATAATCTATAACGATTTTCGTTATTCTAGTGTACTTTATGCCGAATAAATGTTATAGATGTTATTGATCTTTAATTCTAATTATTTCTCTCAACTTCTTTGGTAGCATTAATTCCCAATTATTTAATAATACTTCAATCGACAATAAAATTCACACAAAAATAATATTTATTTGCTTTCAGCAACAGCTTCATAATTGAAAACTACCCACACACATAGGTACGAAACTCATACATCATGCGCAATCTATAATTGTTACCCACAAAATTCACACTTCGCACTAACAGCACTAATGGCGCACACACAATCCCGGTGAAATGCAATTAAAATTGTATTTTACTTATTGCGACCACAGCGCAAGCATTGCAAGTGCAATCGACTGAATTATGAGCATTCAACACCATGCAGCCACCACAATTGGCCACAAATTTCAGCGCAAAATCAACAAAACAAAAGAGAAAACACAAAACAAAAAAGCAAATGCCACCGATTTATCAACCACAAAAAGGCAAAAGCAATGAAGTTAAAGTGTGAAACAACGCACATATGCATGCTGAAAGCAAACAACAAACAAAACGCAGTGCGCGACTACAGTACATTGCCTGGGTACAACATGGCGTATACGCCATCGAACATGTATGCGCCCATTGACTGAGGGGAAAAAACACATTTACAAATCGCCAAAAAATCCAGTGAAAAGTGAAAAATACCAATTGCTGCTGTTGCTGTCGCTGACATGCGACAAGTTTTTATGACCACATTTATGGTACACTGTGTAAATGAGAGAGTGAGCGCATATAGTACATACTGACAGTTGTACACACATGGCGTGTGTTTGTTTGTATTTGCTGTATAGTATATGAAAATTTGTGAATTCGCTTATGTGTCAATGCTCGTATTCATTGCAATGAACATTATAACAATTGGCAGCACATTGGTGTTGCCAGATTTGGCCATAACCGCAACAACAGCAGTTTGCATTTGTTCGAATGCATATTCGCACATATGAGGTGTGTTCAAAAAATAACGGGAATTTTCGATATTTGAAAATTTTATTTATTTTTTTAAATTATTTATTCGTTCGTCTATAATGATGTTGTCGTCTTTAAAATAGTCCCCAGTCGAATGTATATTCTCACATATGAGGTGTGTTCAAAAAATAACGGGAATTTTCCTTTTGTGAATTTTTTTTTGAAAATTGTTTATTCGTTCGTCTATAATAATGTTGTCGTCTTTAAAATTGTCCCCAATCGAAACACACGCATGAAATTCGATTTTTGGGATCGGGTTTGGCTTAGTGATTTATCGTACGCTTTTAGATCGACGGCACTTTAAGGTTCTCTTTATTTTTGGAAATCGAAAAAAGTCACACGGAGTCATGTCTGACGAATGTGGAGGCAGGGGTATCATTACAATATTATTTTCAGACCAGAATTCACGAACAAGCAACGAAATTTGAGTTTTTAACAAAAGACAATCGCCAAGTTCATAAAAACACGTCTAACCTTAAAAAATATAAAAATAAATTTTATTATATTCGATTTTTGGAAAATTGGAAATTTCAAAAATTCCCGTTATTTTTTGAACACACTTCGTTCATACAGAGGAATAAAAATTAAATAAATGTGTATTAAATTTTTTTTTTTTTCAAATATTCAGTTATTATAGTTAGAAACATGCTTTTTGGCTTTGACCATTTCCTCGGTTTTCACTGCTTCAATGCTTATGTTAGGGAGATTGCATGTGCAACATGTTTTTGTTGCCAGAAACATCTGGTTTTATGAATTTTAGCTGACATCATGACCGCTTCTATTAATTTTACAGATTATTATTGTTTAACAGACAACTCTTCAGGTCACAACTACCTTGACCTTCTCATATCTACACGACCTTATCATATGTATACTCACTACTATTCAATAAAGATTGTTCGGGAAAAAATTTCTGTTGCTATAAAGTATATTTTGTGTAGTAGAGCACAAATTTATGCGTAGCATATGCATAGGCGCACAAACGCAACACTTTTACTAATTTATAGCTGCCCATAGCCAACACGCCAGCACGCCAGTCAGTCAGCATTGATGAAGCCGCTACTAATGCAGTTAATGCTGGTTCATTACCACTGAAGTGATGTGACGAATTCCCTGCCGCAACCGCTATACAACCAGCAAATTTCTACACACGCTGCCTCACACTCACACTCAAAAAGTACAGCGCGCAAAAGCTGCGTCAAAGCTACAATCAACTTGGCGTTGCACAGCTCATTAACATACGTTGCATGCAACATGGGGTGGTGGGGTCGCCAATCACAATGTGCATATTAAAAACGGAATTTACGTGCTTTACAAGTTTGTATATGTGTGTGTTTGTGTGTTTTCGTGTGTTCAACACACAAATGACATTAAAGCCTTTCAACTGTCAGCGCTGGCGACACGTTTTTATGGGTGAAGGTCATTTATGGGACACGCAAACTTTTTCATTTTTAATAATGGCAAACTTTTCACACGCATACTTCGGCTGTCATAAGCAACTATATGTAAATTTGAAAGTTTCAATTTCATTTTGTACAGCTTGTCGAAGCAAATTGCGCGCTGTGCGTGCCTTTTAAGGCATGTCGATTGTCAAGTATACAGACTCGATTGGACATGTAGAGTAGAGTCATAAATTCAGTTTATGATATATTGAGATTTATTACGCGCTCATTTGGCTGTAAAATGACAACTTTTGCATGCAGTTTGTTGTTGTGAGTTGAATTTTGATGTGTGCGAAATATTTTAAGGTTATTGTAGTAATAAAATGTTTTTTTTTTGTTGAAAAAGTTAATTTTAATAACACTTAAGACATTCCTTAGCGGGAAACTGTGAAAACTGTAAAATTTTCAAAATTCATATTTTATTTTAAATTTTTATTAAAAAAAAAACAAAAATTCACTAAAACAATAAAATATTTGCTTCAAGTTAAAATGTTGTTAAATCACACATATATCTTTATAAGTTCACTTATAACGTGAAATTGGAAGTATTCAAGCCAGACGTATAATTGCACGTTGCGTTCGAAAAATAATGGGAATTTTTGAAAACATTGAATAAATTAAAAAACATTGAAAAAATAAATTTTAACAGCACTTAAGAAATTCCTTAGCGAGAAACTGTGAAATATACAATTTTCAAAATTCATATTTTATTTTAAATATTTATTTTAAAAAAATACAAAAAATCACTAAAACAATAAAATATTTGTTTCCAGTTAAAATGTTGTTAATCACTCATATATCTTTATAAGTTCACTTATAACGAAAAATTTGAAGTATTCAAGCCAAACGCAAGTTGCGTTCAAAAAATAACGGGAATTTTTGAATTTTTGAAAACTTATAATCGCCTTCAAAATAGTCCCCATTCCATATTATGCACTTATGCAAGCGTTTTGGAATTTTCGAAATTCCCGTTATTTTTTGAACACACCTCATATGTTTAATCTTGCAACAATTCTTACTGATAATGCAAATAATAAGCTCATTGAATTGCATTTTAACATTAGAGGGACATAAACATTACGCTATAAATATATAAACTTACACGAACAATACAATAGTAAAATATTTAACTAGCAGCCATCCATTCAGGAGATAGCATTCGCATTTCGGCACAATGAAATGCATTAGTGCAAATCAGATTCGCATAGTGGAACATTTTCATTTCACTTTATATATAAGTGAGTATGCTTGAATGTGTGTGCTAGTTAGCAGCAGTAGCCAGCAGTTTCGGCAACTGCCTGCAGTTGTACTTAAAAAGCTAACAAAATTTAATAACCTAAGTACTTAATACAATTGCAATGGATTTTACGCATATGCAGATGTGAATTTATACGCAGCAGCACAGACATACGCTCGTTTAAAAGGCAACATGCATATTCTAAAATGCAACAAAGGCAGCTTAAGCGATTGGACCAACCGCATGCTTTCAGTGATGAATGTATAATTTTGCGCCAAATAACTGCAGGCGATTTGAAATTAGTTATGGTAATTATATAAGGCGCTTAAGTGCAATAAAATATTGCAGTGAGCTACTTGTGTTATTAGTAAAAAATATATATTCAAGAAAATGCGCTCAAGTTGAGGTTACTCATACGCAGTGGTGTACCGTTGAATGTTTGAAAAAGATGGTGCTTTAACTTACTTTAAATGTGTAACAATTTCTAGTATTTATGTGCATTTTTGGTTCATTATATTAAATGCTACATTTTTTCTAAAAGTTCCATATATCCACATTTCACTGTACCTAAACTCAGTTGTATGCGCATACAAGTTTCAACTTTTGTTTCAACTGCACTAAGTATACTTTAATGCATTTGGTTTGCACGCCTGAATTATTTGCTTTATTATTTTGTATGCACATTGTTCTTCGCCAACAACGTTAAAGTAGTTAGAATAGGTGTTGCCGGGCATGAAATAAATTATTTATATAACATTTTTGTTGTTTGGGTTGAAGTTGAAGTAAACAACGTGCAAATATGCTTTAAAAGAGACATACACATATCACTGCAGGAAATACAAATTTATTAAAATAAGTGTTGAATTTAAGTTATATCTAACATTATAGTAAAATTGAACTAGTTATCAACTGGTCCAAAAATAACCAGTTACAATTTTGAAAAAATTAAAAACAATATTTTTTTAAATTAATATTTTTTTTAAATATTTTTTTAAATTAATTTAATTAATTAATTATTATTTTAATTAATTAATTATTTTTTCAAATATATTTTTTTAAAATATGTTTTTAAATTAATATTTTTTTGAATTAAATCAAAAAATTAAAATAAATTTTTTTTAATATAAAATGAAGTCGTGTTACTGACTGAATTGACTTTAAGGGGACCCCCCATTCTCGGTTAAAAAAAAAAAACATTTTTTTAATACAATTCGAACTTCTAACGAGTCAAGAATGTTCCTTTAAAATTTCAAGTAAAAATTTCTAAAGCTCTTGAAGATATAGTCGATTTATGGTGGAAGCGTCAGGAGACGGCGAGAGCTTCTCAAAACTTTAAACGCGTTTTTCTCGAAACAGTGTTTTTACGACTGGCGCATGAGGTTACTCAAAACCAATTAATCCCATCGGTTCCAAATTTTAATACGTTATTCTATACATATATAGCTATGGTGTGAAATATGGATAAATCAAATCGTTCAAGATCTTCTTTACTTTTCAACTTGATTTGTGGCTGAGAAAATGCGATTAAAACAAAAAAAAATTCAAAAGTCCGCCATTTTGTTAATTAATAATCCTAGTTCGCATCAGAGCCAAACATGTACTCTTTCCAATCCCGTTGGAATTTTTGGTTACAGATGTTCCAAAGCTGTTAAGTCTTCAAATAAATGTATGCAAAGTTTCAACTTTTAAAAGTAATTAATGTTCATTTACCAGTCCATTGAAAATCGTCAATATATGAAATCGAGAATGAGGAGGTCCCTTTAAATATGTATTTTAATGCTTAGAACCTTCCTCGCTACCCCAGGGACGAACTTTATAGCAAAAGTTTGTTTTTTGTTGTAGTCTGGCGCTGTGGTGTATTTGTAAACCCTTCTAATTATTATATCACTATACCACTGCCACGCCCACAAAATGGCGGAAACCGAAAACCTATACAGTGTCATAACTAAGCCATAAATAAAGTTATGAACATGAAATTTGAAACATAGGATCCCATTAGGGAGGGGCACATTTGGATGTAATTTTTTTGGAAAAGTGGGCGTGACCCCACCCCAAATAAGTTTTTTGTATATAACTCGCAAACCAATAAAGCTATATAAACCAAACTTTCTGCAGTCGTTTATTTTAGCCATTTCCTTATACAGTCCAAAAATGAAAGAAATCGGATAATAACCACGCCCACCTCCCATACAAAGGTTAGGTTGAAAATTACTAAAAGTGCGTTAACTCACTAACTAAAAACGTCAGAAACACCAAATTTTACATAAGAAATGGCAGAAGGAATCTGCGCTGAGATTTTTTTACAAAATGGAAAGTGGGCGTGGCGTCGCCCACTTATGGGTCAAAAACCATATCTCAAGAACTACTCGACCGATTTCAATGAAATTCGGTATATAACACTTTCTTGACACCCTGATGACGCGGGTGGAATATGGGCGAAATCGGTTCACAACTACTTCTACTTCCCATATAACTCAATTTTGAATTCCATCTGATTCGTTCACTTTATAATGTATTCATAAGGAATCAATGAAGCTAGCGGAATAAAACTTTACACAAATACTGTATTTGAGCTGTGACATCACTTGTGGAAAAATTGTCAAAATCGGACCATGACTTTTCAAGGCCCCTGATATCGAACATGAAGAACCTAGTGCCTAAGGTTAATTTTTCACCGAAAATATAGGTAAATCCCTCAGATATTTTAATGTAATTCATTCTCTCTGAATTTTTTTCTTATAACAGTTTCTCTCTGTACCTGAAATGGTAAAAATCGGGTCATAACTTCCCCCAGATCCCATATACCTAATTATAAGTAATATTAAATCAAGTGAGCGTATAGTCTTCGATACATTGTATCTTGGTGGTGAAAACGAGTGAAATCGGTTTAGGAATTACCTCAGTCCCCATATACTATTTATGATGATTTTCGTTATTCTATTGAACTTTATACCAAATATATGGGTCGACTTGTGTTATCTTTATAAAATTACATCAATAAATTGCGAGAGTATAAAATGTTCGGTTACACCCGAACTTAGCCCTTCCTTACTTGTTGTAATTATTATTAAAAAAGTTATTATTATTGAAGGTCATCGCAAAACCGTGTCACCCCAATTAGCTGTTAGCAACAAAACTTTCTCTTATCAACTTTCATTGAAGTGAAAGTCCTAACCTCCAACTAGATTGTGCGCTGATGATGTGGAAAATATGCATCTATATGATGTAAAAGGTGTACTCGTACATATAAGCCTACAAAATATAGAGAATGCAGTCAGTCAACGAGCCAACTGGGCAACTCGGTGCTACCTAGCCATACAAATACATATCCGTACACAAACAAATGTCTCCTGCTTTCAAAATCGGTACAGATAGCGGTCATTTTCATATAAGGTAGAAACAAAAAAACAACAACAACATGCTACATACACTTAGAAGTTGCATAAATTGTGACCAACAACAAAAAAAAATAGCAAAAAAAACAACAACATTTTGCATAGAATTTTCCACAATTGTTTGACATTAAAGTCCGTAAACAAAAGTCACCGCATTCGCCATGTTAAGCGGCTTTCAGAAGCGACAACAACTTGCAACGTAAAGGCGTATTAAATTTGTTTGCATAAATATTTGCTTATTTATATATAACTATATTTTTGTTATTGTTGTTGCTTTTGAATACATACATTTGCAACTGCATATAAATATTTGTAAATTTAAATAACGTCAACGCTGTTGATTTGTTGGTCTGCAAGCTTATTTATGCTACGGTGTCAAGCGACCGCTGCGGTGTACAGTTTACTTGCCACATGCCACATGTCCCGTATGGGGGGGGCGCAAAACTGTAGCTGCCAGTATGCGGCGCAGTGGTCTCAAGCGTAACACCGGCGTTTTTAAATATTCATGCTGCTGCTTAGTATCACGCGGTTTGCCGATCTTGGTTTTGCTCTGGTGGTGCTGCCGCTGTTTGTTGGTTGCTTGGTGGTGCGCCGCTTGAGACTGCAAACAATGCTATTTGCTTATTCCCATTGCGCAGCACAAACGCTTTGCCACGACGACAATGTTTAAAGTTTTTCTTTTTATTTTATTTTCTTCATAAATTCAAGAATTTATTTTTCAGTCTTCAATTTTGCTTTTGTTGTTGTAAATATAGTTGCAAGTGCTATATTTTTCTATGATTTGTTGAGCTGCATTTGTGGCGTATAAATATTTTGTTGCGTTGGAAGATTTTAAATTTTAATATTTATTTTTGAGAAGCTTAGATGGCCGATTTAATAGGAAAGGTGCAGGCTAAGTCGAACTTTAAAGCTTTGCGATGTTCTATGACAAAAATGATTACAAAAGAGTTTTTGATTCTAGTATAATTACTTAAATTATAGGAGAAGAATTTCTCGAACAACAATAGTTGCATTGGAGGGTTGAATTTAACGGAGTAGGCAATTTAAATTTTAAAATAATGAACTCTCCAGAGAAATTAAAACAAGTTCTTTATGCTTGGACTTCAACATTGAGTGTGGAATGACTTCAAACAAGACTTAATAAATGATCAAAAAATTGCAACAAAAATTTGCTAAAATTCCTTGGAGCTCATATCCTGGATTCAAAGAATACACCGGGATATGCCACTCCAACTATTTTAGGAGAATACTTAGGCCTAAATTAGTCATTAATTTATTAAATGATTTTTTTTTTATAATAACAAAGCTTGTCAGGAGCTGCTGAGGATCTTTTTATACTCTCGCAACAAAAGTTGCTAAAGAGAGTATTATAGTTTTGTTCGCATAACGGTTGTTTGTAAGTCCTAAAACTAAACGAGTTAGATATAGGGTTATATATACCAAAGTGATCAGGGTGACGAGTAAAGTTCAAATCCGGATGTCTGTCTGTCCGTCCGTCCGTCTGTCCGTCCGTGCAAGCTGTAACTTGAGTAAAAATTGAGATATCTTAATGAAACTTGGAACACATGTTCCTTGGGACCGTGAGAGGGTTGCCTTCGGGCAAAATCGGACCACTGCCACGCCCACAAAATGGCGATAACCAAAAACACATAAATAGCTATAACTAAGCCATAAATAAAGTTATGAAAATAAAATTTGGAACATAGGATCGCATTAGGGAAGGGCACATTTGCATGTAATTTTTTTTGAAAAGTGGGCGTGACCCCGCCCCCAAATAGGTTTTTGGTATATATCTTGCAAACCAATAAAGCTATATATAAACCGGAATTTTTGCAGTCGCTTCTTTTAGCCGTTTCTTTGAAGAGTCTAAAAATGAAAGAAATCGGATAATACCCACGTCCACCTACAAAGGTTAGGTTGAAAATGACTAAAAGTGCGTTAACTCACTAACGAGAAACGTCAGAAACACCAAATTTTACATAAGAAATGGCAGAAGGAAGCTGCACTGAGATTTTTTTACAAAATGGAAAATGGGCGTGGCATCTCCCACTTATGGGTCAAAAACCATATCTCAGGAACTACTCGACCGATTTTAATGAAATTTGGTATATAATACTTTCTTGACACCCTGATGACACATGTAAAAATGGATGAAATCGGTTCATAATCACGACAACTTCCCATATAACTCAATTTTGAATTCCATCTGATTCCTTCACTTTATAATGTATACATAAGGAACCAATGAAGATAGCGGAATAAAACTTTACACAAATAGTACATATCATCTCTGGCTTCACTTGAGAAAAAATTGTCGAAAACGGACTATAACTTTCCAAGGCCCCTGTTATCGAACATGTTGAACTCCGCGCCTAAGGGTAATTTTTCACCGAAATTATAGGTAAATCTCTAAATAAATTGCGAGAGTATAAAATGTTCGGTTGCAACCCGAACTTAGCCTTTCCTTACTTGTTTTTATTACAATTGTACCTAGTATACAATGATTAAATACTAACAACAATTCAATTCTAATAACTTAAAAATATTAATTAAAAGCTAAATGTTAGAGAAATTCATTTGCTGCTACAGTTGCCTTGCTAAATCTGAAGGCCTCTTACGTTTCAGTCGGTTTTCTTGTTCAGCAGTACCGATGAGTCTGGATGCCTGTAAATGAAGTACATGCTGTATAAGCCTCATTTCGTGAGTCTTTGCAAGTTTGGTTATTTCGTTCACAACTGAATTCACACCAAGATCGCGGTGAAGGTCAGCAGATTTAACATACCAAGAATCATTAACTATACTTCTTAGTACCTTATTCTGGAAGCGCTGAATGCAGGCAATACAGTTTTGACTTGATCAACCCCATAGTTGAGCTCCATAGGCCCAAATTGGCTTTAGTACTTGATTATATATAAACAGCTTGTTTGCGATTGAAAGCGTGGATCTCCTACCGACCAGATGGTAAAACTTAGCAAATTTTAAATCAAGCTCGCACCTCTTTTTTTTGACATGCTCTTTCCAGCGAAGCTTAGCATCTAGCGTGATTCCTAGGTACTTATCATTATTGTGATATGGTATAGGACTAGCATTTATATAAATGGGATGGTCTACGTGCATTGATTTGGAATCGTTTAATTTAATGCGCCACTTGGAAGCCCATTTAGTAATTGCATTGAACGCTGTTTGCACTCGAAGGGTAGATATTGAGGTTGACTCTCCTGCTGCTAACAGAGCTGTGTCATTCGCAAATGTCGCTGTCACATAACTTGAGTCAATGGGGATATCACTTGTAAAAAGCAAGTAAAGCATTGGCCCCAACACGCTTCCCTATGGAACACCCACTTCTATCGGTTGCAAGTTTGAGTATGCATCATCTTGTTTTATGCGAAAGTATCTGTCTTTTAGGTAGGAAGCAATTATTTCGCAATATTGTTTGGGTAACATGCATTTCAGTTTCAGCAGTAGCATCTGAGATGCTTTCCCTTGAATATAAAAAATACGAGGTGTGTTCAAAAAATAACGGGATTTTTTTTGAAACAGATATTTACTCATTCGTCTATGTACATTAATGTTATCGCCTTCAAAACGGTCCCCATTTGATATTATGCACTTCAGGCATTGTTCCTTCCAATCGTCGAAATATTTCTCAAACGCGATATTTGGAATAGCTTTTGGCTCTTTCAGCGATTTATGGTATGCTTGTAAAACGACGACCCTTTACGGTTCTCTTCAATTGTTTGTGAATAGAGATAAGTCACAGGGATTCATTTCTTTCGGGAATATGGAGGCTGAGGCATCGTTATAGTTTTTGGTTAAGAATTTACGTATGGGCAATGTGAGCCTTTAACAAACGAAAATCGCCAAGCTCATAAAAACACGTCAGATCTTAGCGGCTGCTACAGAGGCATGTATTTATATCAACATAAAAAAATATAAAAATATTGACAATTGGATTCCCGTTATTTTCTGAACATGTCTTGTATTGTCTAACTTAAGTTCCTTGCTCACTTTCTGCCATATTTAACCGAAAACTTTTCTGCTTTCTTAGTACTAATAAAAAACAATAACAACAACAATAGCAAAAGCACTTCCGAGGTAATAAAAAGTGTATCAATCATTTACCGTTACCAATTAATTACTACAAAGTGCAAACAATCAGCAAACTTCACAAAGCAACAAATCAAACACTTAGCAAATAGAGGCGCTATAAAACAGTGTAATAAGAAAAAAATAAACTTTTCTAACTACTAAATTGTTCAAGAGTAAAATTGCACGTCAGCGTTAATACAAAGGAGTGGCGCAAATACCACCCTGAAAAATACCACTCGAAGGTGTAAAAAGTCAATAGAAGTTGGTGAATTGCTATCAACCTTGAATGCGTAAAAAGTGGCCGTTAGCTGAGAAATTACACGAAAAAGTGAACTGCATTGTGCTTGCAGGTGTCAGTGAGAAGATAAGCGAGCGTGTATTTGTAAGGAAGAAGTTGTAAAAGCTGCAGAAAATTGCTCAAATAAAAATTGGAATGAGCTGCGTTAAAAGCAGTGCGCGAGACTGCGACCGCAGCTAGATAGAAATAGGCAACTTTGTAAGTAATGCGGTAGTCAAGGTAATAAAAAGTATGGGTGACACGCTTAAAATTTAAACGAAATCGATAATAACTGCCTTTCTGTCTGCTGTTTGTAGGTGTCTTACTGATTTTATGGGAGACTTTACTATTTGCATTAATTCTCTTTTTTAACTTTCGATCTCTTTACAATAAAATTTCGATAAAAGAGTTATAGATTTTATGAAGACGGCTTACCATTCGTATATTTTCATCTAATAATACAAAAAAAAATTATATTTCATTGAGATATTTGAGAGAATTTCAAGTAACTGCAGCTAATAATGTTTAAAGGAAATTTTTTGTTTCTCACATTTTTCACATCGCCTTTAAATTTACAGTGAGTTCATACTAAATTAAAAGGCGGAAATGAGCAAGCGAAATAAACTTTAATAGTCGCTCAAAACTTACTAAAAGCTTGAGGCTTCTGCACTCCCTTGCGCTCTAATGCTAAGTTTTCTCCTTGTAGTCAAGCTACTTGTTTTTGTTGTAAGCCACAACGAATGCATGTCTGCTGTTATAATTACGTTTACAAACAAACTGTTGGCATATAATTAACAAGTACTTATTTTCATGTGGCTTTCCACTTCGCACATTATATGTTACGTATACGCCTAGTACTACCAGTAGTAAAAATGTATGCAGATGTAATTTTAAAATCTGTTAGTAGTTGTTAGAAGTTTTAGCGGTGTTTGTTTTTATAAAAAAATGTAGTTGTATTTATACGAGATGTGTTCAAAAAATAACAGGAATTTTTAAATTTTCTATTGTACAAAAGCCCAATTGTCATTTTTTTTTATTTTTTTAATATTAATATACATAAATATTTATATAATTTTTTTTCAAAAACGAAATATCCCGTTATTTTTTGAACACACCTTTGGTTAAACTTTTTATATCTGTTAGTAGTTTTTAGAATTTTCAGACATGTTAGCTTTTTGGAAAAATTGTAGTTGTATTTATACGAGATACGAAAAATAACGGGAATTTTTAAATTTTAAATTGTCCAAAAGTGCAATTGACATTTCTTTTTATTTTTTATTATGTTGATATATATATATATTTGATGATATAAATATTTGTATAAATATTTTTTTCAAAAACGAAAATTCCCGATATTTTTTGAACACAGCTTTTGTTGAACTTTTCAAATCTGTTAGTAGTTGTTAGAATTTTCAGACCTGTTGGTTTTTTTTTGGAAAAAAGTGTAGTTGTACTTATACAAGGTGTGTTCAAAAAATAACGGGAATTTTAAAATTTTCAACTGTACAATAGTCCAACTGACATTTCTTTTTATTTTTTATTATGTTGATATACATAAATATTTGTATAAATATATTTTTTTAAAAACGAAAATTCCCGTTATTTTTTGAACACACACTTTGTTGAACATTTCAAATCTGTTCGTAGTTGTTAGAATTTCTGGGCCACTTTGCTTCAATAAAACTTTGTAATGGTTATTAATCGGTTATAGATATATAAAGTAGAAATCAATAAAAAGGATTGGACCTTGAAATATGGTTTAAACTTTTCTCCTTTTTGAATTTTCTTTTAATAGTCATGTTCTACTCTAAATTACACATTAAATAACCACTTTTACTCAAGCAATGCTGTATCATTAGATCACACATGCAAATTTTTCATTTCATTAATTGCAACCTTGTGCAATTCCGCCCACAAACAAATACGAATTTGCATTTGCACAGAATCTGTAGCTGTAACTGTAACTACTTTGCTACTATAAAAGTTGTTGTTTAAATTTACCACAAAAACTATTGTATATTGTGTAATATGATAGTAATGCAATGAAGTTTTTGTATTTATTTGTATTTATTTGCTCTGTAGTAACTAATCGCATTTACGTTTTCAACTAAATTTCGTAAGAGCACACATACGAGGGCTGCTATATATATTCCTGGCCTAGGCAACATTATGTGTTGCCAGGTGCAATCTGACATTTCCATTGGAAAGTTTGACATTTTTTAGCATAACATCACTCAGAACGTTTTGCCATTTAATCGTGAATTGTTTTATTTACAGGGAATTAAAGAATTCATCTCGGCCAAAAAATGGAATTAACTCGTGAACATTTTCGTGCGATCATTTTTCACAACTTTCGACGTGGATTATCGCGACAAGAGTGCGTCGATGAACTAAAATCTTTGTATGGCTATGAAGCACCATCCTATAGCACTGTGAAAAACTGGTACAACGAATTCAATCGTGGCCGACGCTCGCTCAAAGACGAATTCCGTGAAGGTCGTTCAAAAACAGCCGTTGTGCCAGAAAACATCGATGCCGTACGTGAACTGAAAATGCAAGACCGTCATGTAACATACCTTCAGGTAGAGGCATGCCTATGCATTTCTCCCACCAGCATACATTCGATTTTGCATGAACACCTGGCCGTAAAAAAGGTTTGTTCTCGTTGGATCCCGCACAATTTGACAATCGCTCAAAAAAAGTGCTTCGAAAATTGGTTTGAGCGCATGCAAAAGTGTATAAATATTGATGGAGAATATTTTGAAAAACAATAAAACCAATTTCGTTGATAAATATTCCTATTTTCATTATTAGGCCAGAAATATATATAGCAGCCCTCGTACTAGTTACATGCATGTATGAGTCTGTATGTGAAAGTGTGTTTGCTAAGAGCTTTTTTGTTGTTACTTAATAGCAAGAGAGCTCAAAGCATGCAAATACAAAAGTTACACGGAAAACTGCATGCAAAGACACACACACACTCACACATACATGCTTCTCCTTACACTTACATGTGTGTCACTTGTAAAGCCAAGCCAAGAAACTTAACGCTTAACAGCGTACTTCTTTGCTCTGCGTGTGTTTGCTTAGTCTCAAATATCAACATCTTACCACATCTTACCTCATCTTTTACAGCTTATTTTCACAGCACTTATTTGCTCAACCGAAATCGCATTTGAGGCTTCAGAGGTTTCTTCTAAGCAATTTCGAACTCTGCACTCTTGTACACAGCTCCTCTCCTGCTTGCTTGCCGCTGCGGTTCTCTACTCTAAGTGTTTTTATTTTCCATTTGTGTTCTTTATTACAGTTTTTATTGCTTTTGTTGTTGTATTATATGTATGTATGTTACTTTAATCCGTTTCAAACATTCTTCTGCAATTTGGTTGGCAATTTTGAGTTTTGTTTGTTGGAAGGTAGACATAAGCCAGGCAAGTTACGGGGTTTTAGATGCTGCAAAAATTGCTTTTTTGGGTCACTAGTTGTGTGCTATGATGTACTCGCTATATTGCTGTTGTTGTATTATACAGTTTATCCTGACCATTAAATTCTATTTGCAGCTAAGTTTCAAGTGTTGCTCTAGTCTATTTTCCACGTACTTACCTGTGATTGAGCCAACTTTGCTGGGACTGGCGGTGTGTTCCGTGTTAGAGAATAGTAGTAGTAGTTTCTGCTAACGATGCTACAGAATGTGGTTCATTGACAGTAATGGTTACCGCTATATTCATCAGGTCAGCGGTAGATAGGGAAAACACAGAAGAAATCAGTATTGAGAGAGAGGCTTGCTTGCGATCTACTATCAGATTGCTTTGGCACAAACATTGTTTGATGACAGTTCCAGCAGATAGACCGAATCTTGTCATGTTTTCAGATAGTTCCTGGTAAAATTGGGTTAGTATGTGTCTCCAAGTTAGCTCATGCTTTAGTCTTCTTATTTTGTTTAATTTTTTTAATCTATTATATTTGATAAATTTGTATCGAAATGTATCTTGGAAGCCATTCAGATTTATTATTATTTTTTGTATATTTTTGATATGGTTTATTTGATGATTTGGTTCTGTATAAGTCTTGGGATCCTAGACTATACCTAAAAATTAAAAAAAAAACAAGAAAAAACGTTTACTTCGGCTGTACCGAAGCTAATATACCCTTCACAGGTGCATTATGTGCACTATGTGTTTATTTCTATGAACAATAATTCACACCAAATTTCGTGAAGATATGTAGTAAAATGTGGAAGTTTTCCATACAAGCCATTGATTCCGATCGTTCAGTTTGTATGGCAGCTATATGCTATAGTGAATCGATCTGAACAATTTTTTCGTGACAAACTTAATATACCCTGTCTGTTCAGGGTATAAAAGTCGATTAAGTTAATCCGTCTCAAAAAACTCTGAACGTATCCTGACTTTTGAAGACGCATTTCCACAAAGCCTAGTGTTTGATCTCCTCTGATCGTTTCCATGGGCTTCTCTTAATGCTTGTCTTTCATGTGGCGAATAAAGGAGGACAAAGAGGAAGGGCAGTACAAGCGCTTAAACAAATCGAAATTGCCTTAGCGCTAGTTTTACACACATTTGTGGTATTAACACTTTGATGCCCAATGTTTCCTATAGGCAACATTGTACTTACCGGCTTCTAATTCTCGTTATTTAAATATTTTTGACTAGCGGTTTTTTCAATTATGTAGACTTATGTGTTGTGCAAGCTTACAGTTACTTTTTCTGATATGAGCTGTGCACGTGTTCATTCGGTAAGAGTTTTCCGCTGTGAGAAATTTTTAAAAATCGTTTCGCGAAAAAAGTTATACCAAAGTGGTTATACAAAAAGTGTTCAAAAACATAAAATGTTTTATTTTAAAACAAAGTGAACTATATAAATTAGTAAAGATAAGAGAGTTATTTTAAAAAAATTGTATGACAAAAGAGTTTAGATTATTTTTAATAATTTCATTTTTGCCTATAAGCAACATCCTGTAACTAATGAATCAGAATACATAGGACTTTGAAATTCTTATCACTTCATATTTGAGTTAAGACTAATGTATATCTGCCCTAAAAAATTTAAGCTCCGCCCATTTTAATTGGGGCATGAGAGGGTTAATAGTACATTTGCCTTGACATATGACCTTTGTCTTTAATTACCAATATATATATACATATATATACTTTTGTTGACCATAATTCATTTGTGAATTCCTGTGAGTAAAAAGTTCCACAGAACTAGTTCGTAAACTATTTATTCCACTTCCGCATGTAAGGTTGCTGAAAGGTTTCTCCGGTAGATTTTAGTTAAAACTGCTGCGGGCGTATAGAATGCAATCAAAGACTTGCGCTCGCCAGCACAATGACATGAGAAAGTTGCAAGGCGGTCATATTGGATAGTCGCACACAGTCTAAGGTATAAGGACTCTAGTAATACAGCATGGTCGCACCTTACCGTTTGCCGGAATCTCCACTAAAGTTTAGTGGAATTTTAATGTCGTCAAGTCACTTGAATGCACTGCCGCTTGGTAATTTCAATGTCGAGCTTTGGCGAATTTTCAATGGAAATACCAAAATTTATTGTTTTATTATACACGTAAATGCAATGCTGGTAAAGGTGGCCAGCATGCACACACACACATACACTTACCAGGATGTATGTGGCTGCTTGAAATTGCGGTCTTCCTTGCACACATTTTACTCTGCTGGCTGAATATTTGAATTGCTTACTGCCATTGTATATTGGCGACAGAAATTCCGAAAAGTAACAGAGCGCAGGAGATTAGAAAGTCCATAGCAGCGAGGTTTTCGAGGTCAACCAATACAATAAAAGTGTTGCGTAGTAAAATTGGAAACGGTTATTGTTATGTGGGTTATAAAAAATTATTGTGTGCTGTGCTTGTCGCTATGACGGGTTGTGGCCGGGTTTTTGTGATTTGTCATTTGATAATTAACTCTGTAAGGGTTCTAAAGTGGATTTTCATAAATCTGAGTGGTAACTGAAACAGGCTCTCACAGCTTAACTCTTCTCACGGCTTTTATTTTTTACTCACAGATCATTTTAGCTATTTATCACTTCTAACTCTTGGCCAGTTCTAAGTTAAAGTCCGCTCCTGTCATATGCTTACTTGTATATGTTCCATATCCCTACTCTACCCTTTTATGTTCTGTAAAGATTTTCGGAAGTGTAATAATCGTAAGCGGTTATGAATGCTTGTTTGGGGGCGTGCCAGCCTTTAGCTTCACTTGCTTTCAATTATATACTCGTGCTTTTGATTTTTTTTCTTGTGCAACCGGAAGTCACAGTTATGAGTTAAATTGTATGGATTTGGTCATGACAATGTGAAACTTTTCTCTGCTAGTTTCTAACACAAATTGTTACGATAATTGCCGATAGCTTTACACAAGTTATGTGCTGGTTTTGTTGGTTAGTGGGTATGGAGGTACATGTGAGTGTACATGTATGCTTTTATGGTTTGATTTTTTGTTAAAAATTTCACTTTTTGTTGAAGAACAAATGTAGAATTGTGGTAAGCAGACTTTGGTTGTTGGAGCAACTATGCTGTATAATAGAATTAAAAGCAGAAAGTTTTAAAATTTTAATAATTATTTGAGAATTTTGAATTTCAGAATTGAGAATTATAGTAGAATTCTATTTAAAGTTAATAAAAAAATTTCTTTTATGAAAATTAAATAAAAAATAGGATAGATAGATATTTCTCTTATATATTGGTCTACGACTTTGCTTCCGCCGTTTTCCAATAGATGTCTCTTGGGTCAAGCACTGGTCGATTAAATCGATTAAATCGTTTTATATCGATCTTGGACATTTGTGTCAACATTAATCCAATACATATCCAAGTGAAGTATGTTGCAGCGCTTACAGCGTGTAGGCTAAAGATCTTGGGCCACTGGACCCAAACATTGTACCAATGGGGACATGGGATCATAATAAATCTTGTCACTGAACTCGGTTTGGATTGGTCCTGGATCGGGAAACCGAGACTGTTGAGGAAATTAAAGCAACATTCTCCTTCCCCAGCAGAGAAGATTGGATGAAGCAATCATAGATAGTACCAACGGTGAAATCTATATATCCACCGACGGATCAAAAGGTGAAACAGGAACGGGAGCAGGCTTCTTCTGTAAATACCCACACACAGAAAGAAGCTTAAAGCTAAACGACTACAATTCGGTATTCCAAGCTTGGGCCTGCACCCAAGCAAACAGGTCCATCAACTTTCTTGTGGATAGCCAAGCCGCGATTAAGGCTATCCGCTGCGCCAATACAAAGTCTCAATGCGTCAGATCATGCAAAGAGGCAATTAATAGACTAGCGGGAGAAAACTCAGTTAGCATTATCTGGGTACCCGGTCATATAGATATAGAAGGAAACGAAAAGGCAGATGAGTTGGCTCGCTCAGGTGCAGCTGGGAATACATTTCCCTTAAACTGCCCCAGACCTTTCAGTTCTCTAAGGCGCTGCCTAAAGCAATGGATGCTAGGGGAACAGCTCAGGTCCTGGAACATGTGCAACACGAGTCGCACCACAAAGCTACTATGGGGCAGTGTTGACACTGGACAGACCAAAAAACTTCTTACTTTAAGCAAAAGAGAACTAAGCTGTATCACAGGGGTCACTACGGGGCACCTGCCTCTTAGAGGCCACCTGAAGAGACGTGGCATAGTAGAATCGGCGGAATGCTGGGCATGCGCGGAAGATGATGAGACACTAGAGCATTATCTCTGCGAATGCTCGGCCTTTGCCTTCTGTCGTCTAAGAAGAGATACCTTCCAAGGTTCCCATTACTCTAATCTAAGAGAAATTGGGCAGCAGGGATGGAATAAACTCAGAAGTTGTTCAGGTGACGCTTATCAGGGTACCTTCGGGGAGCACAATGGGCCTAATAATGGCCTAAGTGTGGCCGCTTGCGGTCAGGCTCTCTTCGCCTCCCTTTTCAACCAACCAATCAACCAACCCAACAAAATTTTGTAGAGATCTAAATAAATAAAACTAAGAAATATTTTACTTAAATTAGCTTTAAAAGTATTTCTATTTACATTAAAATATTTTAAAGCTTTCCTCTTCATCTTATATTTTATACTGAAAAATTTCTCACTTCACTAAATACCATATTTTCCCTCAAAAATGTGGTAACAAGTGTAAAATTCACTTGATTTTTTAAATTGTTTCTCTCTTCTGCTACAGCTGCCAGCCACATATTTGCCCATAGCCACACAGTTACAAAATGAAGTTTACTGTCAAATTTACCAACCAGAAGTTTCATCAACTCAGCTTGTTGACACATTTTACGCCTCAAATTGACTGTAATAAAGTCATAATCCACACCACTACCAACTACTAACAATTACAGCCGGCGCCATGTGTGTCCAACCGACTACGGCAGCCACGCACGCACACAATAGGCAAATTGGTTTGACGCCATAAAATTAAAATACATAAAATTTAATGTAGATATTTTTGTGGACATTTTGCTTTCTCATGCTGACCGTAAATTAGTGAGGGAATAAAGTGGCAAATGAATAAAGAATTGCACAAAGTGGTTTAAATCACTGCTGCTGTGGCGATTGGTTGGTTATTGAAGTGTGGTTTTGATTATTAAATATTTTAATATATTTTATTTAACGTTCGATGCGAGTTTTAAGAAGAGTATAAAACAATTGGGAAGTATATTATTGTTACAAATCGTTAAACGAAAAATAGTTTAAATGTAATCTTCGCCTAAAGGTATACTACTAAATTTCTTTAAGTAGTGTAGGTGGAATTACTTCGTTCGGTCTTTAAGTAAAATCACTAAAAATATTATATTTGAAGAAAAATATAGTTTATAATAATTTTATATATTATATTATATAATTTATATAATAATTTATTTCGGAGCATTTTTACTGCATTTATACACAGTTTATCAGACTAGATTTTCAACTTAAATATAAGTTAGGTAAGGTTAGGTTAAGGGGTAGATCTCCGCAGTTGCAGAGAATCTCACTTAGACAGATTCGACTATCCATTGTGACACCCGGAAAACTCTCCACGTATCACTAAGACTCTTATGATGCGACTCTATAATAAAGTCTCTAATAAAGACTCTATAATAAAGTTCTTAAGTCGGCTAATGTCGATTCCAGTCACTTCGCTGGGTTCGCCGAAGATATGCCTACCGAGGTGCTTTCATCTAATTCTGGCGAATGTTGGACATTGAAGATGGAAGTGCTTGGACGACTCTTCTTCGCCTTCCACCAAACAGCTTTGGCAACTAGCGGAGAGATGAACCTTACTGAGCGACAGAAGCTGTAAAGACCGTTCTCGATCCACTGTAAGCCAGAAAGACCTCGCTACTGCGTAGGTGCTAGTTGTTCTCCAGCGCTTGGCGAGCTCACTCAAAGTCAGTGTGTCCATCGCTCTAGCGCAAGTGGACTACGGACTGCCCACATGTTTCCACTCCGGCCTCAATGTTGCTAGAGTACCCTCTATTGCAAGCTGATCAGCTTTGCAGTTTCCAGCGACTCTGCGGTGACCGGGTACCCACACAAGATTTTAAAGTAGTTCAAAGCTACTGATAACGAGTTTAGAGCGTACTGTCATCGAATCCAAGGACAGTATTGCTGCTCTGCTAAAAATATAAGTACATTTTTGATATATTATTTATCAACCAGAATTTCAATTCGAAAGGGAGCGCAAAATATTTATGTTTATACTAAAAGCAAATATAATACATTATTTACATGCAATTTATTACCATATGAAGTAAAGTGAATAAAGCAAATTAAATTTCAATTCAACCTTAGTTGACATATTCAGTCATGAGCATAATGTTGAGGGAGAGATTCAACAATGCCACTAAGCCAGTGTCACCGTGCTTAATACAACCACCTTGCCTCTTTTAATGCCTTGTACATTTTAATAAAAATTGTTTGCATTTGCCTGCCAGTTGGCATATTAAATCGAAATTTAAGCAACTTGATGTGTGTGGCATATGCATTTGGTTGTTATTTAAGATGTGGCAGCGCTCCCTCGCATTAGCCAGCGAAGTGCATGAAAGTATGAAATAAAAATAAGTGGGAGCACTGGATAAACAGAACAAAAAATACAAAATAAATAACGGTATTTATTACAAAATATATTTGCTAGCATTGTTCCCATTCATATAAATATTTAGGAAGTGTGTTCAAAAAATAACGGGAATTTTCGTAATTTTTATTTATTTGTCTATATTAATGTTTTTTTCATAATTCTGGGGCATGTATAACAATCAAATAAAATATAAAAATAAAATTTTGAAAATTGAACTTTTAGACAATTCGAAATTTTAAAATTCCCGTTATTTTTTGAACATACATATTTTACTACTGTGGAAAAGCTTTTCTCTTACTGTCCCTGTGTGAACAAAAATTCCTTTAAATTTCCCCAACTCCTTTAAACTTTCAACCAGCCCTACCCCAGCTATTTACGAGCAATTAAGAGTTCATGTACACAATAATAAATTAAACAATGTTTTTATCCGCTCCGCCTCTTGTTTTCAGCTCATTTGTAACAACAGCTTTCGTGGTGCATAAACATTTCGATTCAATGTAAAATTTACAACTTCATCAGGCGAACACGTTTGCTCTTACACTAGGCGGAGAGGAGTCCAAAGCGGCGGAGGGGAACCCAAAGTGACCAGGCAACAACAGAACAAATGGTAAATGCCGCCTGCAAAGTCATGAAGCGTAGAGGCGTCAGTGAAGAGAGTGGTAGTACAACGAAAATTCTGTAGAAATTATTTTGGGCAGATATTATCGCCATGCCGCTGACTGTATGTGTGTGTCTATGTACAGCGAAGGTGACAAGTGTGGCTACAACAACAACAAATTAAGAAACAAAGCAAATAGCGGAATTTATTTTTTTGCTTTTGTTGTTCACAGCCACAGTGTCATTCTATAAGGTAGCTGCTAGGAGCGAAATGTGCCTGCCAAGCGTGTTCAGCAGTCACTTCCACTACTAAATGTATGTGTGTATATATGTATAAGCAAAGGTGTAGTGCTAGGATATTAGCAGCGATCCATTGTAGTTACGAGAAAATTGCTCGCCTCACACTACTCGTGTTTGTAGTTGTTGTTTTTTAATTGACGAGGACAGTTGTGGTATATAGCGGCAGCAGCAGCACCACCAACCGGCAGCCGGAAGCTTCGCTAGCACGGATCTTATGTATTTTTTTGTTCCACGTAGGTAATTTGTAATTTGCTGCCTTTAGCCGCACACTTTCGTTAATCACTGTGTGTATGCATGTGCAGCAGTTGATTTTTTTGCTTTCTTTTGCTGTGTATTATAAATTAATATTTTTTCTATCTTGGTGAGTTTTTTTCGTAGTTGCTTCTTACATTAATTAAAAGTATGACTCTCCCTCATACTCTCTTCCTAATAGTTTGTGGCTGTAAGGCAGAAGAGATTAGTGTATAAGGTAGAGTGGTGAGGGTTGGCGGTGGTAAGTTGTGCTAGAAAATGACAGTGATTTTTATATAGAAGCATACATAGATACGAAGCTGACTAATTTTACTTTCAAAAAAAAAAAAAACTAAAAATTAACAAAGAAGACGTCTTGTGAATTATAACGGCCAGAAAAAGAGAAAGTGGATTTAAAGTAGGTCAAATTAATAGCACAAAAATTTTAGGTTGGCTAATATCTCTCATCCGCTTTTTTGCTCATTATTCAATGTTTTATAAAAAATGTATCGGATAAATACATAATAAAATAAAAAATAAAAAATACATGATCGGATTTAGTTCAAATATACGTCGTTTCGTTCGATAATCTGTTTCCATCTAGACGGCAGCTTCATAATAGCCCTTCGTAGAAGCCCCCCTCCTTATTTGCGAAGAACTCGGACAGCCACTTTTCACAAGCCTCTTTTGATTTCAACTTTACACCACTAAGGGATTTCGCCATGGACAGGAACAGGTGGTGCTAACTTGGTGCTATGTACGAGCTATATAGTGGATGCGATAAACCCTCCTATCCGAGCTCCCATAGCTTCTGATGAGTCATCAACGAAGTGTGTGGTCTGGCGTTGTCCTGGTGGAACGCTACACCCTTCCTGTTGGCCAATTCTGGACGATTCTGGTCGATCGCCTGCTTCAAGCGGTCCAGTTATTCGCAGTAGATGGTAGAATTAAGCGTTTGATCATATGGGAACAGCTCATAGTGGATGATTCCCTTCCAATCCCATCAAATACACAGCAAAACCTTCCAATATCGGCTTGGCCACTGTTTGGGACGATTCACCGGCCTCCGACCACGACCGTTTTCGCTAGATATTGTCGTGTGTGATCCATTTTTTGTCACCAGTCACCATCCGCTTCAAAAATGGGACGAGTTCGTTCCGTTTCAGCTGCATATCGCAGGCGTTGATTCGGTCTAGAAGATTTTTTTGCGTCAAATCATGCAGCACCCAAACATCAAGCTTTTTTGTGTATTCAGCCTTCTGCAGATGGTTTAAAAAGTTTTGGTGATTAACTTCTATCTCCTGGGCGATGTCATGAGATGCCACATGCCGGCCTAACTCGAAGTTTTCCGTGATTTGAACAGTATTCGTCGTCATAGGTCTTCCGTCGGCTGGCTTATCCATGGTGTCATTTCCACCGTCGAAACCATTCCTCCACAGTTCGAAGTGACAGAGTAACATCCCCCAAAACACAATCTAACGGAACGTTTCTTTAGCGGATTTGCTTTAGCGGCTGCTACAGACAAAATAAATAACGAATACAAGTGACAATTTTATCATATTTCCGGGGAATGTATGTGCATTGACAATTAGACTTTCCAAACTCATGACATTTTAACTTTTAAACAGGGACCGTAACTCTTATGACTTTTATAAAAAAAATCAAAAAATAAGAGTTATTTTTGATTTTTATTTTTTTAGATCAAAAATAAAAGTCCGTTAAAAAAAATAAAAATCAAAAATAATTTTTATTCAAAAATTTAAAAATTTATTTAAAAAAAAAATCAAAAATAATTTTTATTTTTGATCTACATATATAAAAATTAAAATTTAAAAATCATACAATATTTCGCATATAGTTCACCTAAAAATCATGATGGTGTAATCAAAACTTTTCTACGATGTTTTTTATGTATGATTTTTGTTATTAAAAATTGTAAAATAACTCTTATTTCCGGTCCCTGATTTTAAATAATTTTCCCGTAACTTTTTGTACACAACTCGTATACGTATGAAGTGATTTAAGAAATAATAATAAATTAAATTTATCTCAAAAAGCTGATAATATTTTCACTTTATCTTCCAGTTATTTAATTGAAATGGAACTAATAGAAACTTCATTAATAGCAAATTCCATAAAAGTAGACTGACCAGCTATTAATAGTCTAACCGAAGGTGATTTAAATTTCCGGCATCTCCAGTAAATTGTTGAAAAATGCTCAGCTTACTGCTCAGCTTTCAACAAAAGCCATAAATACCTCAACATCTATGTGCATTTGTATGTTACAGCGAATGGACACCTGCGAGCAGATTTATATGTACACAATCACACAAAATACAAATACAAAACTAAATCACAGCCTTTTTATAGTGCCGTTTGTTAGGTTTTAACCATAAAATCGTATTAGGATTAGTTGGGTAGCCTTCGGCGCTTTTATGACGCTCAAAATTGTAGTTAAATTTGAGGAATTTATATGCCAAGCATTTTTACAGTTACTCGTACTTATGCAATGTGCTATATTTACATACAAATGTAGATATATAAAGTTCTCTTTTTTTGTGATGCCTGTGACAATACATGACATAATTTTTGGGCACGTTGAATAATGAAATTTTGTACCTTTCCACATTTTTCAATATTTATTTGTGAATTTATACACAAATATACATGCAAATATATGCGAATGAAAAATACCTCATGGGCATGAGTGAGCAGTAATCCATTTTAATGCAGATAAATTCGCCTATAAAGTTTTTAAGCACTTCTGCTTCAAAAAATATTCGGTGACTTCTGCAAACGCACATACAAATATACATATACATAAATGTACATATATATTTATGTTTAGAAAAAGTTTGACAAAATTTTATGATTTATTGTTTGCCTTTTGCGTAAGTTCTAAAATGTATGAACGATACTAAAATTGTAAAAAATATATGTATATTCTTGTATGAAAATATTGTATATTTAGAGCTGCGTTAAAGCAATATTGAAATTTAATATTTTACTAAAAATTAAATGTTTATAGTTGTTCTTTATGGACAACAAAAAATATTAGATTTTCAAATATCTCCATTCCGCCTTTGGGTCTTTTGAATAAAGCGCTACGGAGCGTGTATCTGGCAATACTATACATCTTTGAAAGGTCTTGACATAACCTACAAAACGACACTATGCATGATTAGTTTGGATATTGCGTTCAACAGTTATGGACGTGTAAACATTGAGTTCACTAACGCCGAAATTCGCGCTATTTTAAAGTTTTCCTTCGTTGAAGGTAAATCCACTCGAGCAACGTTTCGTGAGATTAATGGTGTTTTGGAGGATGGTACTCTATCACTTCGAACTGTGGAGGAATGGTTTCGACGATTCAGAGTGGGTGAAAACGACACCATGGATAAGCCAGCCGGAGGAAGGCGATGAATACCGATCAAATCATGGAAAACATCGAGTTAGACCGGTATGTGGCATCTCGTGACATCGCCTAGGAGATGGGAGTTAGTCACTAAAACTTTTTAAACCATCTGCAGAAGGCTGGATACACAAAAAAGCTTGATGTTTAGGTGCGCATGATTTGACGCAAAAAAACCTTCTGGACCGAATCACCGCCAGCGATATGCTGCTGAAAGGGAACGAACTCGACCTATTTTTGAAGCGGATGGTGACTGGCGACAAAAAATGGATCACATACGACAATATCAAACGAAAGCGGTCGTGGTCGAAGGCCGGTGAATCGTCCCAAACAGTGGCCAAGCCGGGATTGACGGCCAGGAAGGTTTTGCTGTGTGTTTGGTGGGATCATCGACTATGAGCCAGATGCTTAATTGTACCATCTACTGCGAATAACTGGACCGCTTGAAGCAGGCGAACGACCAGAATCGTCCAGAATTGGCCAACAGGAAGGGTGTAGTATTTTACCAGGACAACGCCAGACCACACACTTCGTTGATGACTCGTCAGAAGCTACGGGAGCTCGGTTGGGATGTTTTAGCGTATGCACCATATAGCCCGGACATAGCGCCAAGTGATTACCACCTGTTCCTGTCCATGGCGAACGCCCTTGGTGGAGTAAAGTTGAACTCAAAAGAGGCTTGTGAAAAGTGGCTGTGCGAGTTCTTCACAAAAAAGGAGGGGGGCTTCTACGAGAGGGGTATTATGAAGTTCTTAATAAATTCAGCCAAATAGCGGCTGCGTGGCATACTAAGCGTTATTAACATTATTTTTCGTCTTAATGCGGGTAACATTTAACAGTTATATTTTTTTCTTCACTCTCTTCTACTCGCGCTGATTAAGTATGCTGTACAACTTTTTTCCTCCAATTTTCTTCCCTTTTTTATGCTTTTAGGGTTAATTAAGTGTGTCTGGCTGTTAAGTGAAATGCAGTGATTGTATGCGATAATTACAGCTGTTGAACGCCGCCACTATGTATGTATGTAGTTAATGTAATTATCTGTTGCAAATAAATAAATGCAGACACATTACGGTTCGGACGTGGTTGCTTGGTTAGCAGTTTGAGTAGAAGCAAGCGGTTAAGTCTAAATGTGTATATGTGTTGTAGTGTGAGTATGAATGTTTTTGTGTTTGTGTGCGCATAAAATATTAATATTCAAGCGTTGAATCGTTAGTTAGCGGATAGTGTGATAAGTGGTTGCTTAATTATGTATGGAGTTGAACTTACAAAAGTATCGCGCTACTAATACAATGTGTTGTGATAGAAGGAAATTGGAGTTACGTATACGCCGTGTTGGTCATATTCAAGCTTCAAATATATGAAAAAATGCTAATATTGCTGAGGACTATGTGTTTATGAGTAGATTCTGTAGCTTTTAGTATCTTTTCATTGTTTGATTTGTTAAAATTTTAAGGTTATTAAATTAACCTCTGATCTCTATGTAGTATTAAAATTAAAAAAAAAAAAATAAATAAAATAAAACAAGTAAGGAAGGGTTAATATTAAGGGTGTAACTGCAATTTATTTATTTAATGTTATTAAGAGAACACACAATTTTATCCATATATTGGACATAAAGTCCACTAAATAACGAAAATCATCATAAATAGTATATGAGGGCTGAGGTAATTCCTGAACCGATTTTACTAATTTTCACCACCAAGGTACACTATATGCAGTCCTATATGTTCACTTAATTTTGCTATGGGATAAGGGATATGGAAGCGAAGCGTATGGGTCTGGTGGTGAACAGGACAAGACGAAATATCCCCTGTCGTCAAACAAACAAACAGTCAGCGCATTCACGTCTTAGCTCCCATATCACTGTTGACAGTCATAACTTTGAGGTTGTAGATAGTTTCGTCTACCTGAGAACCAGCATTAACAGCAATAACAATGTCAGCCTGGAAATCCAACGCAGAATCACTCTTGCCAACAGGTGCTACTTTGGACTGAGTGGGTAATTGAAAAGTAAAGTCCTCTCTCGACAAGTCTCTCATCATTCCCGTCTTACTTTACGGTGCAGAAGCGTGGACGATGTCAACATCCGATGAGACGGCACTAGGAGTTTTCGAGAGAACGGTTTTGCGGAAGATTTATGGTCCCTTAAACATTGGCAACGGCGAATACCGCAGAAGATGGAATGATGAGCTGTATGTGTTATTCGACGACATAGACATAGTCCAGCGAATAAAAAAACAGCGGCTACGCTGGCTAGGTCATGTTGTTCGAATGGATGAAAGTGCTCCAGCTCTGAAAGTATTCGATGCAGTACCTGCAGGAGGAAGCCGCCGTTGAAAGGACCAGGAGGAGAAGGACCAGGCTTCACTTGGCATTACCAATTGGCGGCAAACTGCCAAAAGAAGAAACGAATGGCGCGCTGTTGTGGACTCGGCTATAACCGCGTAAGCGTTGTCTACGCCAGTCAAGAAGAAGAAGAATTTTGCCGACCGATATATATGGTATAAAATCCACCGGAAGTTTGAAAAACCTATAATTACGTATATGGTAGCTAGGGGAAGTTATCACCGATTTTTGACACAGAGACACATTATTAGAATAAAAATTTTCCCTATGAATTTTATTAAAATATCTGAGAGATTTGTCGGTATTTTCGGTAAAAAATTATACATTGGCATTGAGGTCTTCATGTTCGATATCTGGGGCTTGAAAACTTATAGTCCGATTTGAACAAATTTTAAACTAATTCTAATTCCACAACTCAACATACTGTATATGTGTGTATAGTTTTAGTCCTATATCTTTATTGTTGCCTGATTTATATTATATTTTAAAGTGAATGATCAAATATCAAAATAGTGTTATATGGGAAGTAAGCGATCTTGTGAACCGATTTTCAATCCTTAAGATTAGCGTGTCAAGAAAATATTATTTATTAAATTTAGTTAAAATTGGTCTGTGTAGCATGATTCGAGGGGATAAAACAAATATTTTGATATCTCTCAATACCTCTTAAAACCGATTCAAAGTACTGTTTAAAATTATAACAAAACACCATTATCTCTCAATTTTACTCAGCTTCGACAATACATTTTTTATTTTTTTTTGTTAAAATTTTTCAAGTAGCTGCGAATCAAACATCAACCATATTTTGTACCGCATTATTGTCGCAATAATCAGCTAATTTTCGGCAAAAAGAGCACAATCACAAGCAAACAAGTCATAAAATTTATATGGCACAACAGCATATAAGGGCGATAAGAAAGTATATATAAAAGGTGCCAACGACAGGCAGAAACGGCAGGCAACAAGACGCTGACCCTAGCGGAAGGCACGTTACACACACTTCCGCACCCTATACTCGTACGCATATAAAAAGCCTTGTATATTGCATGTGCACCCTTGCGAAGTTTTTCGCCGCCGTCGCCGCCAAAGTGTGAAAGTTTTATGCGGCACACATTAACGAGTGAGCACAAATCATATGGCGCTGTTGCTGGTAGTTGCTGATGATTTTTGTAGTACTGCAACTGCTTCTGCTGATGAACACACAGGTTCAGTTCTATACACCTATATCTATATATATATGGCATAAAAAGGCTGTGCTGGTGTGTAGGCAAACTGGCAGGCTGAAGGACTGTATATTTTCTACTTCTTACATTCCCGCCAGAATCGCTTACTTCGCCTGCCACATAAAGAATTAATTTTACAAAAACGTGTGCGGCAATCAAGAAGATGCTAGCATGAGAAATGCCGGATGCAAGGCACATGTCCTGTTTTCCTTACAATGTTGTATGCAAAAGGACAATGGCGTATGCTGGAGCAACAATAAAGCATGGACACGAATGCAGGAAGCACAAGCAGCTGCTGGTGTGTCCCTCTCCACGCGCTTTACCCAAACAATAATGTTGCAGGCCCACAACAATAGCAACAACAGCTGTTCGTATTCATTGGTATTGCAGTTGTTTTCTGTATTTTTTCTTCGTTTTTTTTTTGCCAACGTCTCACGCTGTGAATGCGAAAAAGTTACGTATACGTGATGGCATTAAACAATTTGCACCGTTGCGTCTGATGTATTTCTTGTACGACTACAATAAACAAGGTGCTAACTTCTTGTAATGCACCATCACGGTGTGTGTCTTGCAGTGCTGTGCACTTAACGAGTTGGCAAGGCGCTTGTGCGCATTCGTATTATGTGTGACAGAGCAGCAAATAAACTTAGAGTAGTTCTAAGAACTTCTAAATAAATTTTGAAATTAGTCATGACTTTGCCATTTTTTATAGAAAATTTTAAGTTGCTCTCGCTTTAGTGAAAAGTAAAAATATTTTTATTCATTTTATTGTTTTAAAGGATCCTTTTAACCTGCACAAATTATAATTTTCCAATGGAAAAACTTTTTCTTAGTAAAATTTATCTATCGAATCTGGATTTTGAAGCATATGATTATAATAAAATCTTTTCAAGATCTACTTTCCTGGAGGTAACTATATTTTTGACTTTCTGCACTTTCGAAACTAGTCCACAAAACGGTTACTGAGACGCTTGTAATCAATACAAGATGTGTTCAAAAAATAAAGGGAATTTTGGTTTTTTGAAAAATATATTTATTCATTCGTCTACAATAATATTGTGGCTTTCAAAATAGTTCCCATTCGATATTCTTAGGTCGGCAAATATCTCCCTTCCGCTTTTTTGCTCTTTATTCAATGCTTTATAAAAAGCGTTACAGTGATCGGATTTAGTTCAATTTCGTTCGATAATCTGTTTCCATCTAGACGGCAACTTCGTAATTCCCCCCTCTTAGAAGCCCGCTCCTTATTTGCGAAGAACTCGGACAGCCACTTTTCACAAGCCTCTTTTGAGTTCAACTTTACACCGTCAAGGGCGATCGCCATGGACAGGAACAGGTGGTAATCACTTGGCGCTATGTCCGGGCTATATGGTGGATGCGATAACCGAGCTCCGAGCTCCGAGCTCCCGTACCTTCTGACAAGTCATCAGCGAAGTGTGTGGTCTGGCGTTGACCTGGTGGAACACTAAACCCTTCCTGTTGGCTAATTCTGCACGCTTCTGGTACATCGCCTGCTTCAAGCGGCCCAGTTGTTCGCAGTAGATGGTAGAATTAAGCGTCTGGCCATATGGGAGCAGCTCATAGTGGATGATTCCCTTCCAATCCCACCAAACACACAGCAAAACCTTCCTGGCCGTCAATCCCGGCTTGTCCACTGTTTGGGACGATTCACCGGCCTTCGACCACGACCGTTTTCGCTTGATATTGTCGTATGTGATCCATTTTTCGTCGCCAGTCACCATCCGCTTCAAAAATGGGTCAAGTTCGTTCCGTTTCAGCAGCATATCGCAGGCGTTGATTCGGTCCAGAAGGTTTTTTTGCGTCAAATCCTGCGACACCCAAACATCAAGCTTTTTTGTATATCAAGCCTTCTGCAGATGATTTAAAATGGTTTGGTGACTAACTCCCAACTCCTGGGCGATGTCACGAGATGCCACTTGCCGGTCTAATTTGAAGTTTTCCATGATTTGATCGGTATCCGTCGTCACAGGTCTTCCGCCGGCTGGCTTATCCATGGTGTCGTTTTCACCCGCTCTGAATCGTCGAAACCGTTCCTCTACAGTTAGAAGTGATAGAGTGCCATAGCTTAAAACACCATTAATCTCTCGGAACGTTTCTCTAGTGTATTTGCCTTAACAGAAGAAAAACTTAAAAAAAGCGCGAATTTCGGTGTTGGTGAACTCCATGTTTACACGTCTATAACTGTTGAATATCCAAACTAATCATGCATAGCGTTTTGTAGGTTAGGTCAAGACCTTTCAAAGATTAGTATTACCAGATACGAGCACTGTAGCGCTTTATACATAGCCGCGAAATTCAAAATAAAAAACGCGGAAGGGAGATATTTGCCAGCGGTTCGTCGAAACACGACTCAAACTCGATTTGTGGGATAGCATTTGGCTCTTTCAATGATTTCTCGTTTGCTTTTGAAACGACGACGACCCTTTAAGGTTCTCTTTAATAACAAAAAATATAAAGTTTTGAGAATTGGACTTTTGGAAAATCCCATTCTTTTTCGAACACACCTCGTACACTTTCCTTGTTTACTAACAACTCCTACGCTTCTGGTATCAACTCCTTACAAAACCTTGCTGTGGTATCCAACGAAGGTGCCTTTGGACTCATCATTTACCTGTTTAAATGTAAATACAAATTGTTTGCACATTCACTTACGTCCCCTTTACATACATACACTGCATTGGCATTGATTGCCTAGCAACGTTGCCCCAACAACCAGCCAGTTCTCAGTTCATTTTTCACTCTCCGCCATTTACATGGTTTAATTTTTAAAATCTTGTAAACTACTCGTACATTCACAATTTATCACAGGTACGCTGGCAGAAGACAGAAGGCAGAAGGTGGCCGAACTGCTGAACAATTGGTTGGCGAGTATGACATGAATAGCCCGTGGTCATTCAGCAAAAGCTGTCAAGTAGCAGGCCTCGTCGCCTTGCCGCCTCGCCACCTACCATTTCACTACATATTTCATTCAACACTTTACCTTGACTGCGCCCTCTCCAGCGCTCTGAGCTGTAGTATTTATGCATCCTGTGCGTTGTTTTCCGAAGTGCCTCTCAGTTGTCTGTGCAGCTGCTGGAATTTCATTATTTGCTTACAACGAATCACAGAGCGCACAGAGCGTTGTGATTTCGCGTTTGGCATTGACTCACTTTACTAATTTCATTGTTTGGACTATTTTTTTTTTGCAATTTTTTGCTTTTTTTTATTTTTGATCGCAAAACAATGGTTTGAAAACTATGAGTGTAAAGTGGAACAAACAAAATCGTATGCTGTCATATACTTCAGTATGCTTTTTGTGGAATTCAATTCATTATAATTGTTGGAAAATTAATTTTTTGTGGCGAAAAACGTTTTTTAGGGGAATATTATAAAATATTATAGGAACTTTAAGATTTTTAAATTTTTTATTTCCAATTTGGTGTGTTCAAAAAATAACGGGAATTGTAAAATTTAAAATTTCTCGAATTTTGAGTAATTTTTTTTTATTATATTGATATGCAAGCCCCTGAAGTACGATAAAATTTTAAACTGCATTCATTGCTTACTTTGTCTGTAGCAGTCGCTAGGGTTGGACGTGTTTTTATGAGCTTCGTTGCTTGTTTGTGAATTCCGTGACATAACGCTGAGTGAACTTTTCCTATTTACAAAAATAAAGAATTCATTTTAGAAGCATACGTGAAATCGCTGATAGAGCCAAAGGCTATCACAAAAATCGAGTTCGAGAAATGTTTCGACGATTGGAAGAAGCGCTAGGATAAGTCCATAGTATCGAAAAGCGACTATTTTAAACAGCGACAACATTAAGGGGGTATTCTGGTCTAGACGCATGAATTTTAGGCATTTTTTAAACTAAGATAAAAAAAGTGAAAAACATTTTTACTATCCATTTTATTATATGTTTTTTATTGACATTTTAATAATATAAAAAAGAAAATTGCAAGAAAAAAAACCAAAATTCGTCGAGATAGAAGCCGGTGGAGTGGGGGCTTCAAAATAACGGTGCGTCCTGGTTAACGTGATTTCAACCCTTGTAGAGATCTAAAACACAAAAAACAAGAAGATTCTTCATTAGTAAGGATGTCGTTATCGGATTGACCATTTTCAAGTATAAATAACAAAATGGCGTCGACTTAAAAAAAAAATTAAACCGATTTGTTCGACCTTTTCGATTTTTTTAAAAATACTTCAAATCAAAATTTTTGGAAATCCAAGGCAGACACGATAGAGCATTGTATATAGAAGATATATACCAAATTTCAAAGGAATCGGTTCAGTAGAACTTGAGATATCATGTCAACTACCTCAAAAAAAGTTGTTTCGAGAAAAACGCGTTTAAAGTTTAGGAGACCGCTCGGCCAGCTCGGACGCCACGTCACAAAATCGGCTGTATCTTCGAAAATAAGTCGAATTTTGAAAAATCATTCAAAGGTCATATTTTTGAAAGTCTAAACTTTCAAAATATGCAAAAAAATCGATTTTTTCAAAATTCTAGACCAAAATACCCAGTAGACGAATGAATCAATATTATTTTATATTTAGTATAAATATAAAATTTTAAACTGAAAACTTAATAGCCGTTGCAATTTTCCCAGATTTCGTCATTTACTTATTTCTCTCATTTTAGTATATTTAACAAGTAAGGAAGGGCTAAGTTCGGGTGTAACCGAACATTTTATACTCTCGCAATTTATTTAACTTAATTAATATTATATAATACACAATTTGACCCACATATTCGTCACATATATTGTATAAAGTCCATTAAAAGTTGGAAACCCTAATATTAGGTTCGAAGCACCGAGGTCCTCATGTTCGATATATGGGGATTTGAAAACCTATGGTCCGATTTCGGCGATTTTTAGAATGGGGCTGCCACACTATAAACATAGTATTTGTGCACAGTTCTGCACCGATATCTTCTCTAGTGTTTACTTTATATATTGTAAAGTAAACGATTCAGATCGTCTTCAAAGTTCTGGTATATAGGAAGTAGGCGTGGTTGTGAAGCGATTTGGCCTATTTTCACAGCATATCATTGGGATGTAAGGAAACTATTACAAACCAAGTTTCATTGAAATCGGTCGAGTAGTTCCTGAGATATGGTTTTTGACCCATAAGTGGGCGACGCCACTCCCATTTTCCATTTTGTAAAAAAATCTGAGTGCAGCTTTCATCTGCCATTTCTTATGTGAAATTTAGTGTTTCTAACGTTTTTCGTCAGTGAGTTAACCCACTTTTAGTAATTTTCAACCTAACTTTTGTATGCGAGGTGGGCGTGGTTATTATCCGATTTCTTTCATTTTTGGACTGTATTAGGAAGTGGCTAAAAAAAACGACTGCAGAAAGTTTGGTTTATATATCTCTATTGGTTTGCGAGATATGTATAAAAAACTTAGTAGGGGGCGGGGCCACGTGGCGTGGCAGTGGACCGATTTTGCCCATTTTCGAAAGCCCATTTTCCTCAGGGTGCCAAGGAACATGTGTTCCAAGTTTCATTAAGATATCTTAATTTTTACTCAAGTTATCGCTTGCACGGACAGACGGACAGACATCCGGATTTCAAATCCACTCGTCATCCTGATCATTTATGTATATATAACCCCATATCTAACTCTTATATTTCTTGGTGACACAAACAACCGTTATGTGAACAAAACTATATACTCTGTGCAACAGGTTGCGAGAGTATAAAAATATTCAGAGATTACTTTTCGAAATTTCACACACAAATATTCGCAAAATCAAACCATTAAATTTTTCATTGGAAAATACAACAGAATTACTTTCGAAAGCCACCATTACAAGCCAAACCACGGGCACTACTAAACATTTAATAATAATTCAAGTGAATTTTACCATTTAAACGCCTATATGGCTCACACTTATACATACATAGATACAAAGACGAAAAATATGAAAATATAGTTAAAGCAGAGAAAATAAATAAAAAATAAACTTAGCAAAAGCAGGAGTAACACAGAGAAAGAGCGAATGCCAAAATTGGCGCGAAAAATTGTCCAACAAAGTGCTCTCACTTAAGTTTTGTAATTTTTCCACATCTTACTTTTCACATATTTTCGCTTTTCTCACTCGTATGAAGACTTTCGCGCCGGTGTAGCAAAACACAGAAGAGCTAATAAATTGACGGCATAAAATGCAATGAGAATTATTTATATATTTCTATATATATATATATGTGAGCGCAAAATAATGACGTAACAAAAATGGGAGGCATGAGTCAATGGAGCGCTGAGAACATGCATGCCATCAGCTATAAGTGCAACAGTTGGTGCTGTTATCGGCTGTACTGAGTTCGCTGTAAATAGAAAGTGCTGTTACTCAACATATTGTTGAGAGAATGAAAATGTCTTTATTATATACGGAGAAAAAAGTAGTATATATAAAGTGAAAGAGAACGAGAGTAATAGCGCTTGGAGAATGGTGTATGACAACAGAACTTAAGGAGAGTAACTGTTATATATACACATGTGAAATTATAATAAAACTCACTGAAACTCACTAAAACTGCTTTACAAATATGTCTGTATATAATAATAATATTTTAGTATTTAACTTCAAAGTTTCACGAAAGATTTCGTTCTTAAAAGTGAAGATTGCATAAAATACCGGTATAAAATTGTGTTTATATATTCCTTAAGATTAGATATGCATAAAGCTGTGAAAATACCCTTTCATTTGACACCAATATCATTAAAATCGATTCACATTTACCGGAGTTATGACCATTCAAAAATTTGTGCTTCAGACTAGGCTCTGCTCTGCTCTCCTGGGCAGCGGCAGCGCAGTAAATCTGTGATTTTTACAAAGTTTCCGATTTGCACCAGGCGCTCATAAATGTGCAGCAGGTGGATGCCAGAAAAAATTGCCTGGTACATGTAAATATGTATGCTAGTAAAAATATATACATACATACATATACTGTGTGTACATATGTAAGCGGCTGATGGGTGTATATAGGTATATGCACGTGTATATATATATGGGTCAACGGATGCAGTGTGGTCAACGGAAATGAACATGACGGATATGAAGTTACCGGAACCGGAAATCCGACTGCCACCAACTCAAACCGGATATCGTTAACAGGAAACGGAAGTCTCATAACGGAAGCGGATATGATACAAACGGAAGTATTCCAAGAAGAGGAAATATTTATGTCCTGAAGCTGACGCTGCTTCCGTCACTAACCACTCCCAGCCAAATTTCCACTTCCGTCAAAAATCGGACTTCCACTCTATATCGAACATCCACTTCCGGTCACACAATTTCCCGTTCCGGTATCTCATATCCGGCTCCCGATATTCGGTTCCGGACAATCCATATCCACCCCATATACTTCATTTTCGGTTAGTTCTCCGTATATACGGTAGCATAATTTCCGGGAACATTATTTTCGGCCCAGTTCCTTCATATCCGGTTACCCCATTCCCGGTTCCGGTTATCCCACTTCCGGTTTAGTTTTATTATATCCGGGTGTTTTATTTCCGGTTCCGGTGACTTGATTTCCGGTCACTCCATATCCGGTTCCGGTAACTTAATTTCCGGTTACCCCATATCCGGTAACCCGTCAGAGCCGAGCTTCAGTGTGGAGCATCACAACACTTTGAATAGTCATAACTCCGGCAAATGTGAACCGATTTTGATGATCTTGGTGTCATATGAAAGTGAATTTTCATAACTACAACATTAGCGTATTAAATTTAAAGTACATTTCTTAAAAACCAAGAGCTGTGGCTTTTTTAATAAAATCTTCGGTTACACACGAAGTTATGACTTTTTCATATTTTTCGTGATATATAAATTTTCTTTTAAAGTAATTTTTTTTTTTAACCACTATTACACAATTTTTCACTAGAATTTTTTGTATTACACTCTTACTTACCAAAATGTGAGTGAAGCTCATTTACAATGACTCTACCCCCTTCCAATCACGCCCCAAAAAAATGTAAAAATCTCTTCAAACAAATTATTATGGAATTTTTCAATTTTTATTGTACAATTTAATTATGTTGATATTTCATTACTACATACTTAATTATTTACAGTTATTAAATCGTACATACACCTATATTAACAATAGCTATTCAATTCTATAATAATTATTATTATCCAGTTTTAACATCACTGTTAACACTACCAGCGGCAATAACATTATCATTTAGCTTAACAAACAAAGATAAAAAACAAAAACAAAGAGAAATTAATAAAAATAACAACAACAATAAATGATATATGTAAATTGAACGCATTTTTGTACGCAAATCAATAAACAGTTGGAAATTTCAATTCAATTCAAATTATTTACAGTAATTGTAAGCAGTTATCACTGTCTCTGGCTGTGTGTGTGTGTGTGTGTTCGTAAGTATGTGTGCGCTGTGATGTACAACAACAACCAACGTATTCTTATTGTATGCAGCACTCATACTTGCGTTTCTAACTAAAGAAAGAAGTGAGCTAAATATTGCCAATAATTCATTCGGTGCAAAATGGAGCAAAACAATAGAAATCACAACATACATACATATTTACTATACATATATACCATATATGCCGTTACATAACTGAAATATATACACTGTTACAGCGCTTAAGTAAATACAAATCGTGTGTATATAACCAACATAGGTGCGTTGTAATGCGAAAAAGCGTGTTTTTTTTGAGTGTTTTAAACAAAAAAATTTCGAACTTTGCACTCCATGCGGCGTGTTTGTGTGTGTCTGTATTTACTTGTATGTTTGTGCGCGTTTTTCTTTTCAAACTGTTTGTATGTATGTGCGGGTGTTGTGTACAAGTCGGCCTACATACCTACATAACTATACACTTGGATTCCACTGCAGTTTTGCCTTGTGTGTTTTTAAAGCAGTTTTTTTTTTAATTTTAATTTTTGATTTTTTGATTTTTCTATACAAAAGTGTGTGTGTGTGTTTTGTGTTAAAAATATTTTTTAATTTACTTTTTCTTTTTATTTTTGGAATTTTGTGTATATATTTTTCTGTTATACATAACTTTTGCTTTTGTAATATTTTTATAAAAAATGCTTTCGGCACAAATTAGAATATTTGTTTTTAATTTTTTGCTTTGATTTTGCCAGCCAACTACAAAATACAAAAATAATTTGATTTTTTCACTTTTTTACTCCGCTTTGTGCTGCCGCTTTGGCTGAGCCTCGGAAGTGATTTGGGTGTTTTCATTTATTTTGTGATTTTGTTTGGTTGTTTGCTCTCTAACAAATTAAGTTGTTTTTTTTATTTTAGAATATTTGCTTTATTGTAACAGCTATGCCAGTAATACTAAGTAACGGTACTCAGTTTACTTACATATTTTGCAATTTATACTTATTTGGAATTAGTAGTTTGTAAATGACTTTTTAATTTAGTAAATTATTAATAAAAATATTTTATAATTTATTAATTAAATATTTTTATTAATAATTTGCTAAATTAAATGGCATTAAATATATTTAAAAATTAATAATAAAAATCTAAAAAAAATATTAATAAAAATTAAAAAAAAATATGTATATACAAAAATATTTGAAAAAATGTGCATTTAAAAAATATTTATTTTCAAAAAAATATATTAAGCTGTCAAAAGTTGTTGTATCGCTTCAAATAATTTTTTTTTCATAAAAATTTAATTTTTTGCTTTAAGCAAATCCTGAACAATGTACATATAGATATTTGCATGTTTTTTTGTTTATGAATTTTGCTTGACAAAAAAAAAATTTTTATAAAAATTTAAGTTTAGCAAAAATATTTATTAAAAAAATTGTTTAAAGAATGATTAAAAATAAAAAATATTAAAAAAAATATCAGGCGTAGCTAATATAATTTTTTAACTAAATTTTATATTTTTTAAACTAATTATTGTTTTTTTAAGCTACTATATTTTGAAAAAAAAAAACGGCTAATAATAAAGAAAAAGTAAATTAAAAAATATTAAACATATAATACAAAAAAAATTATTAAATTAAATACGAACCCCCACTTAAATATTTTTTTAATTACTAAAATTTCTAAAAGAAAATTAAAAATTTTGTAATTTTTTCACAAAGGAAAAAGTTTAAAGTGTGTGCTTTTTATATACGTGTGCTGCCGAAAATTAAAAAAAAAATGAATTTTTTATAAAAAAAAATTATTTTTAATAAAAAAATTAATTTATAAAAAAAATTATTTTTAATAAAAAAATTATTTTATAAAAATAAATATTTTTAATAAAAAAATTATTTTATAGAAAAAAATATTTTTAATAAAAAAATTATTTTATAAGAAAAAAATTATTTTATAGAAAAAAATATTTTTAATAAAAAAATTATTTTACAAAAAAAAATTATTTTTAATAAAAAAATTTTAATAAAAAAATAAAATTTAAATAAAAAATAAATAAAAAATAATACGAAAATTAATTTTTTTATAAAAAATGAAAATATTAACAAAAAATATAATTTTAAAAAAAATAATAAATTTTTTTTATGAAAAAAAACTTTATTTAATATAAAGAAATAGAAAAATGAAAATTGTAATAAAAAAAATTTAGAAAAAAATTCAAAATTTTAACTATTGTACAGAGGAGACAAGATTTTAAACACAAAAAAAAATATTTTCATAATTTTTCTTAAAGTTGTCTACCAACAACAACTGCTAACTGCTAACTTTGCTCTTTTAATGTTTTTCACTCAAAAATACACTTGCATGTATGTGTGTGTGTGTGTGCTTATTAATACACCACTAAGCATGTGTACAATAATATGAATTATATTTTGGAATTTCGTGTTTTCCAAAAAAAAAATGCGCTTTCTTCGCTCAATAAACTTTCATTTTGCCCGCCTCTACTCTATCTGTGTTTACCGTTAAAATGTCGCTTTAACATTTCGTACGTATTTTACTTGTTTGCTAGTATAACTCTGACATGTTTGTATGTATGTATGTGTGGAACTAAGTTTCTTTGTCTGTTTTTTTATTTTTTTATTTTGTTTTTGCTTAATTTTAATTTGAAATTTTTCTTATTTTAAAGCTAATAATGATAAAATTTGTCTACTTTAAACTTCATCGCTACATATACATATACATATATATATGCATGTATGTATGTGTGTGCGTGCATGTAGCGTTACTGTATGGAAATAGTTATGTTACGTTATAATGCGCTCTAAATTAAGTTAATTAGTTTTTTTCTAACTGCGTTAATTGAGTTACTAACATATATATAGGTATATTAGTTAAATGCTAACTTCGTGCGCTCGCTTCTATGTATGTATGCATGCATGTCTGTATGTATGCTTAAAAAAATTGTGAAAAAAAAAATTTTGGCTTACACTTACAGCTGTCTATTAAGTACAAAAATTCGTTCGCCTGCGCATATGCTACATTTTTTAATTTTTTCTTTAATTGTGCATATTTCTTCACTTGTTGGCGTGGTTTCACTTGAAGGTGCTGCTCACCTTCTTCTATTACTTTGTTGTTTGCGCTCTTTTATCTTAATTTTATTAATTTTAATTTTTATTCACACCAATATTGTCTTCAGTTGAGCCGTTATTTTGTGCTCTGTTTATTATCCTTCTGCTTTCTTTTCTTTTCGTTCTTTTTGCCTTCGCTATATACCTTGTTTGTTCGTCCGTTTGGTGTTGTTGTTGTTGTTACTGTTATGACGATACAATCATTTGCCATTCCAACGCGACATCATGCGCTTATTGGCGAAACAATCGCCGAAGAAACGATCCAGCGTATGATATAAATGGGGTCGCACCGAGGCCAAGCTGTGATCTTCGTCAGTGTAGCTCTGGAAGTGGTAGAGGGGAGGAAAGGATGTTTTAGTAAAATTTTAAAAAATTTAAAAGATTTTAATATTGTTTTATTAATAAACACCGTAAGAAACTTGAAATCAAAAAAATTTGGGAGCTTTCTTCAGCGAGTGAAGATTTTCCAAAATGTGTCATTTCAAAACTTGACTTTTGAAGCTTTAAAATCCTGCACTTCTCAACGCTTGCTTAAGACAAAAATATTTTCCAAATAATTTTTAGATATCTCTCGATTCGGTGGAAGAGTGCGGTTTATTAAAAACCTGCGTAAAATCGAGAAGATCATCTGAGGCTTCTGATTCTTTATGTTAAAAATATTTTGTAAAATACTAGCCGACCGCTTCTTCCACAGTCTTCTATGAACAGGAAACATTTATGTTCAGCCCTGAAGCTGACGCTGCTTCCTTCACTAAGCACTTTCTGGAGAAGGGACGTTTCCAATTTCGCTCTATATCCGTTTCCGGTAAAATATTTCCGGTTGCTTCATTTCCATATCTGGTTCCATCGGTTATTTTGTTTCAGTTGGCTCATTCCGTTTCCGGATGCCCCACTTCCAGTTTCAGTAACCAATATTCAGCCACCCCATTTCCGGTTCCGGCGATATCGTTATCCATATCCGTTTCCGGATGTCCCATTTCCGGTTCCGGTAACATCATATCCGGTTACCCCATGAGGTCAATGACCGCACCCTGATCACGTGATGTAGATACAAGATCACGTGATATTTTTGTTTACATTTTTTAGTGAGGTTAATTCGAGGTCACATGATATTTTTATTTACAGGTCAATGACCCCACCCTGATCACGTGATATCATTTCAAGATCGCATGATATTTGTATTTACATTTTTGAGTGTGGTCTTTGGTGTCCGATGTCTTTCACTCGGATTATGTCCGATCTTTCCTCTTTATAATAGTAGTATAGACTAGCGAACCAATAAATGTAGCTTGTGTAGGGTGAATGTAGCTTTCCAATGGTGAAATAATTTTTGATATCGGCACCGAGATTATTCATTACAAACATAAATACTAATCTTTCCACTTTATAATAGTAGTATAGATTTCAAAAATCGTCCATTACTTACAATTTGCTTGAATAGTATGTCCAATCGCTCCAAATTCTTCGCCAAAACCATGGCCTGTTGGTAATGTACGTTATCGTCGAGAGTGCCATGGATCAGCATGAATTTCTTGCCGCGCAAACGGTTAGCGCGTGTGGTGAGTTGAGAATTCGCGTAGCCAGCTTCGTTCAGTTTTGGCAGACTCATATAGCGTTCGGTGTAAATGGAATCTACAACGATATAAAGTGAAGAGAATACAAAATTAATAATTATAAAAATAGAAATCTATCAAAATACACCATAGTCTCAAAATAAAACTCACCATAATACGCCCAATCGGTGACTGGTGCCACAGAAGCGGCACAACGGAACACTTGACTCTCGTCATTGGCCAAAGCCATAGCGGCCGCATAGCCACCATAACTCCAACCCCAGATGCCGGTGTGATTGGCGTCGATAAATGAAAATTTCTGCTGTAGTTGTCTATAATTAAATTATACGAAAGATATTAGAAATATTAAAAAAAAATATTTTCTTTAATTTTCTATAAACTACTTTCTGCCCACCTGGTTACATCAACTTGATCGGTGATCTCCACCGTGCCTAACTTCAGATACACCGAATGCAATAGTTTATCACCACGTGAGCCGGAACCGCGTCCATCAATCTTGGCATAAATCACAGACTGGTTTGATGAGAGATAGGTGCCCCAATCGATCATCCAACGATCGAGCACCTGATAATTACAACAAAAAAGATACAAAAATAACAAAAGTTATATAAAAATGTGAAAGATTTTTGTTCCTACCGAGGTAGAGTCGGGTCCACCATAGACGTCCACTAGTAGTGGATATTTCGTGTTGCCACTACGATCTAGATTGGGTGGCAATTGTAGCAACACTTTGGCAGTAAAGTTACCCGCAATCGGGAAGGTATGTATTTCATAGGTGGGCATAGCTTTCAATTTCAGTTTCGCACGTAGTTCGGTATTCAATTCCCAATCGATGACACGCTTAAGCACCACTTGATCTGCTTGATGAATAGAGATAGGGGATCACTTTTGCTGCTAAGTAAAATATTAAATGTAGTGTACATACCATTTTCCCAGTTCCATTCATATAAAACAGTCATCGGTATGCCGGGACCATCCGAAGTGATCGCGATTTGGTGATCATGACTGAAAGAAACCTCATAGTATGTTTGCTGCACGTCTGTCGTGATAAAGAAACAATAAGTAGTTAAGACGTGGGTGTTCTTACATGGTACTTAAAGGTTACTCACCGCCCGATACATGCAGCCCACATGTGAGGCACTGTGGTGTGCGGCCTGTCTCCGCTTTGATCGCATAAACATGCGCCACTTGGGATTGTTGTTCTGTGTTAGCCATATAGAATATGACATCGCTAGCCGCATCCCAATGAAGTATACTCTCCACAACGAATTTACCTTTTGTAAGTACTTCTACAGCGCCACCCGAACTCTTCGTCGATAGTGTACAGATCTGACGATAATTTGTGTGATCGTCTTGTTGCTGTGGCAGTACAAGTGCTATGCGTGAACCGTCACGGTTCTTGAAGGGTGGTGTAAACAAATTCACCCAACCAGTCTTGGATTCGATATTATAGATCTGTAAAGATTAGGCGCTTACTAGTGAGCTCTTATGTATATATGTTACAAACTTCGGTTGTGACGAACCTCTAAGCGACGCACACCGTCGAACACCTGCAGATATGCCAAATTCTGTATACGATTCATCCATACGGAGAGTACACGCTCATTATCCAACCACTCGACCGCCGTAATGATATAATCGGTCTCGGTGTTGAGCGAGCTGGGCACCGGAATCTGCGTGAGAAAATCTAAACCTTTTGCCGCGCTCGCCAAATCGGCAGTATAGAGACTGACACGCGGATTCGAGGAGCCCGCTTTGGGATAGGGTATGAATTTCGTGAGTGGATATTGGAAGCGTGGTTCGTTCGCCTCGCCGTAGATGGGCAAACTCATGGCGTGTGTTGGTGAGTCGTCGAATTTGATGAAAGCGATTTGTGTGCCGGTCGGATTGAACCAGGTAGCGATGTTCGTGCTGAATACCTCCTCTTCGTACACCCAATCCGGTATGCCATTCAATATGGCAATATTCTCATCGCTGGTCAGCTGTATCGCTTCCGCATAGGCGCTTGGTTTATAATAAAGATTACGATCGAAATTCACGATCAGCCCGTTGCCGACGGGTGCCCACTGCGCAAAGAGCAGCAACTGCTGTACGCCATTGATCAGTAGTGGTTGTATCTGACCGGAGGTGATATTGTAAATGTCGTACTGCGCAAAGAAGCTGTGACGGAAGTACTGCAAAGGAAGGTAATGAAGGGTTGTGCTGGATACAGGTAAAGACTGAAACTTACTTTGGACAAATTTTTGGCCAACAGCAATAGCTCACGATCGGCGGACATCTCGAATAGCGAGTACTGACGCTGCAGAAATTTTATTGAATATTGATAGTGAAACAAAAAAAAATATTAAATTTCAAGGAGACTCACCAGCTCATCATACAATAGCACTCGCTTCTTTTTCGTCTTCACATCATACTCGACAATCGACTGCAATTTAAGTGGATTCTTTAGTAGCATTTTTTGCATAAAACACTGTAGTAGCGTCTATATATAAATTAAATAGCTTACATTGTTTTCTCGATAGAGTATACGCGATTGCGGTGTCCATGTACCATTGAAGCGATGCGCCGATAATGCCCCTGTTATGACCTCATCCAAGTGTAGGCCGTTATCTTTTTCCGGTGGCGTCAGTTCATCATCATCCCCAGCTTTGATGATGAACGTCAACCCCACAGCGAGTAGAGCGATCACGACGAGCGCCGCGATGGTACCGAGTATGATACGCAGTTTGCGTATTTTCATTGGAGAATAGCCCAAATTCTGGAAATGTCAATGAAAGTTGTGGATTAGTGGATGTTTAGCATTATTTTTAGGATGGAATTCAGTTCGGTTCATTAAAATTTTTAAAATATATTTTTATTTCTCTTTTTCAATATATAATATTAGATGTAAGTATATCAATTAAGGGGGGAGCCGAAGTAGATATCCATTTTCAACCGGCTCAAGTCTGAAAATTTTCAATCACTCTTGCCAACAGGTTCTACTTTGGACTGAGTAGCCAACTGGAAAGTAAATTCCTTTCTCGATGAACAAAGATAAAATTCTACCAGTCCCACATCATTCTCGTCCAGCTTTATTGTGGAGAGGCGTGGACGATGTCACCTTACAATGACACGGTCTTAAGGATTTTCGAGTGAAAGGTTTAATGGCAACAGCGAATACCGCAAACGATGGAACGATGTGTTGTGTGTGGTATTGATAAAGTTCAGGAAATAAAAAGATAGTCGCGGCGGTAGCTAGGTCATGTTGTCCGAATGGACGAAAACACTCCAGCTTTGAAAGTGTTCGATGAAGTACCCGCTGGTGGAAGCAGAGGAAGATGGAGACATATGTAGAAGTTCACGTAAGTGAGGAAAGTTTCTGACTGCCATTCACTTGGGAGTGGCCAGGAACGATTCTTTTACATGTGGTTCAAGCAGCTCAAGTCTTCCGGCCTTGTACCAAGTATCCACTGGGTAGCCGACGGACATCCGTTTGGAGGCGAACTAAAGTGAGAAGGCGAATCCCGCTTATGCGGTTGTGCGTAGGGTTTGGGACCCACCACATAAAACGGATAACCAATGAACAGGAACCAACAGCCTCGGATAAGCAGCGTCTACGTCGGTAAAAACAAGAATAATGTGTCTACAGTCTGTTGATTCTACTATACCAAGTTTTTAAGGTTGGATTGGATCTTAAGGGTAAGAAATCCGTGAAGATCCCTACTATACTGCTTTATCTCTTCCAGTACGTTCTGCACTTTTTTTGTGATCTTAAAGTCTTGTACTTTACTAACAAATTAATATAAAACTTTGATATTCAGTATTCTTCGAAAGAACTATATTTTGTAAAAAAGAATCCATAGATTTTTTTCGAAGTGTATGAGCACTACTTCACTCGAATTATATATTCTTTTTAAATCCGATACTGTCAACAATCAAAATAGTAAGTAAAGTACAAATCGTAGAGAAACCGATAACTTTATGAAAACAATATTCAATATAAAGATTCAGTATGAGATTACAGCACATTGCCAACCAACAAAAGCTGAATAAATGCAGCTTATCTCTCAATAAATGCTATAAAAATAAACAATCGACCTATTAAAGGGCTACTCAAGTAATAACAGTAATACAAATAAACATATTTATTACTTTACACCGTTTGGTTTGCATTACGGAAGCGCAATGCCTCTAGAGTACAACGGAAATGTGACAAATGAATTTAACGAATATGTAGACTCAGACGATCAAAGAAGCGACCAAGCAATAGCATTGACATTCGTTGCACGTACGCGAGGCGACTGCTACAGCCACAATATTACTGAAATTATATATGTCAGTGCATTGAAGTGGCGTGCCACCAAGCTGTTTTGATAGCATAAAGCTCAACTGGCTGCTTTGCATGTATATATATAAGTAACTGTGTAGCTATGCTGCATGATGCCGACGACGGTCAATGAATTGTATGCGCATGCGCAACCAACCGACCGACCAGTGCATTGAGTTCAGTGACTACTTGGCATGCGAGTGGCGAATGCAAGATACCGATATTCATGTGAAAGGCAGTCAAACAAACAGACACACATGTGTGCATTTTATTTATAAGTTTTGGGGAAAGTGAGTGGCAAATGTTGTAAATAAATGAGCGTATAAACAGCAATAAATTGAAGTGCACTTTCGGTACAGCTGAGTGTGTGTGATCCAAGTCATTATCCGGTTACTTGCATGCAAGCGCTGCCAGCGCTACTCAAGTGGTATATACAATTGCATCACTTGCGGCAAACACTGACCACAAGACCGCAAGCAAGTTTATGTAATTGACAACGAACTCACAAGTGCGCGACAAATTTGTTGGTCACACTGCATGTAAATTCGTGCATACACTCACAAGTACTCATAGATTGACAAGTACTTCTTTTGTTGTGTTGTTGTAAGTAGCAAGTTTTAAGTGAATTTAATTGTAATTTCATTCCGATTGGAAGTTGAGAAATTCACTGCCAAAGCGGCGCTGAATGCAAGTAAATGCGCGTTAAGGGGTTATATACAGTTAGACGGCCGAAATAAAGTGAATTTTCCAGAATTTTTTCTGAGAAAACTTTTTAATTTATTGATCCAAAAATTTATACACATATTATGGTATCTTTTAACTGTATTTTAAGACTTAGTACTAGTAAAAATATTTATTTGAAAAAGAGCTACAGCTGATCTCCAGGAGCTCCTCTCAAAAAAGACGTTTTGCGGTGACCACTATATCTCGGAACTGGATCATTTGAAATTAAAAAACCAAACAGATTTTGTTAAAATAATGTTAAATCTAGTAATTAATCGAAGGAATAAGCAAAATAAAATTTTTTGACAAAATGGCGTTTTCTCAAAAAAAAAAATCGATTCTTCACCGAAATTTCGGCCTTAAATTGTTTATAAAAAAAAAAATATTTATCGGAGAGAAAAAATCTTCGATTAATAACTAAAAAATATATTTAAGAAGGTCGTGTTAAAATTTGAGACTAATCGGTCAAGCCGTTTTCGAGTAATGTTGGTCACCGACTTTGAAAACACCATTTTGAGAAAAACGCGTTTAAAGTTTGGACCTTGTACTTAAAAGCACTCTGAAACGCCTTTTCAAATTTTTCATTTGCTTGTAACTTTGAAAATATTCACCTGAACGATTTGATTTGATTTTCTGTGTGTATTCTTAAATATATGTACATTAAGAAAATGAAATAAAAAAAAAATCGAATTTTTGAAAATTTTAACTGTATATAACTCCTTAAGTATACATTTTAATGTTATGTGTCTATAAAATGCTTGCTGAATTTGCGCTGAATATCCGTTTCATTATTTATTTGCATTAAAACTGGTATCCGTTGCTTTAAATTACACAAACGTGCAACGCAAATCAAAATTGATGCCGCTGAATTGAAGTTTTGAATTTCGATTTCGAATAAATGCGCGCTGAATATAAATTCTCCATCATTTGTGTAAAATTATGGAGTTTGTGGCAATCAAAACATTACAAACTGTTTTCAAACTGAATTGCTTTCAAAATTCTAGCTACATATTTCTAGCAAAGGCTTAAAAAACAATATTTATTATTAAAAAATATTGAATTTTTTTCAAAGTTGTAAGTATTTTTCTGGAGCGCCTGTAGTCTGCACTTGTAAATCGGTGCCGGTGATGGAGGTCGTGCGATGCAGCTCAAACAGTCGAACCAAATTTTTTTTTAATTTTTGTAAGTTTCTTTTCTTTATAAACTAACAAAATACCGAAGAAGTTATAAAATTCCAAATTTTTTCGAAGTTTGAAAAAAAATTCACTTTTTTAAGAAAACTTTTTTTTTAGTTCAAATAGAAGATTTTTCTAACATTTGTGGAAACGAAAACTCGAGAAAACGTACTTTAAAGTTTTCGGTCCAAAAAAATATATATATAAAATGCTCGACGCTCGGTCACTAAAACTGCTATAGCTTCGAAAATGTGTCGAATTGGCCTCTGGAAATTTAAAGACATATTCTTGAATAGTTTTGGAAGATATTTAAAACCAAACAAAAAAATCGATTTTTTGAAGCCTGTAAAGGAGACTACCGCCTTAAAATGAGTATTTATCTCTGCTGAATAAGAATAAAACTTATTTCATTTGCTGAATTAATATAAACTCACCAAGCTATACTGAACTTAACTTCAAAAGCTATGAAAAGCTGTGTGAAATATTTTAAATGTATGTTAAGCTCATTTGAATCTTGCTGAATTGAGTTAAATATGAACAATATTTATTGAAAAGTACACAGCAATGTTTACTAGGTATATTTAACTTTTTTTCTGTTAATTTTTCAGCTGTCATCACTTAAATTTCTATATAAAGTAGAAAACATCACTTTTAAAACTTCGATTACTTGCTGAATTGCGCCGAATAACGCTAAAGTGACATAATATTATATAATTGTGTTTAACTAATAGAGATACAATTTAAATTCAATACAAGCCATGCGCTGAATGTGCGCTGAATAGCTTACAAACAGCTATTGTTAAAAAAATAATGTAAGAAATGATCAAATATGTCACAAGTTACGGTCGCAAGCGTAAAACTGGTTGCTTATCAATGGCAGTAATTGTTTAAAGCTTGCTTTGAATTTCTTTCGCAGTAAATGAAGGTCACGTACAGATATAAAGTGTTGTTTGCTTTTGAGGAATTTAAAAAAAATATATAAGTACACAAAATCATACCAAAGTTGTTGAAAAAGCGATGAAAGAGATTAGTAATTGAACGCTATGTATATAGTTATATATTTCTATATACATATATATGTACATTGAAACATACATATATCGTACATTTCTATATTCAGTCTATTGGCTAGTTCAAAAATGCGCATAATCACCAAATCGGATTCCGACAAAACTTATAATTTTGTATGGCGTACATTTTTTTTTAGCCGTTAAACCACTCAAACCGCCTTTACACCACACAGCCCCACCCCCGGCTACTTGCTTAGCTTAAATAACTTTTATTTTCATTTCTTACATAAGTAATTTGTTGGCATTAAACCAGTGTCTGCTCAGAATTTGTTATTACCTCAGTAAATACTCGTACTTTTCTTACTCCATTGTGGAAGACGTGTCTATCTTTCTTTTTGTTTTTGTGGTGCTGTGACTACCAACTATCTCCAACGCTTGTCGCTGTTATGCCACTCACGTACGCATAATCTGTACGTTGTTGGCATAATGCAACAAAAACAAAGAAATCTTCTGCTATACATATATATAAAATTATTATACTAATGGTGAGTAAACTTTCGTAATATAGCGGGTGGGTGTATAATCACCAAACCGCACCTTTACATGCTCTGTTGGCTTTGTGATTCTTGTAAATTGATAAAAGTTTCTACACAGACATTAAAGCGATTGTTTTCTGCGTTGATTACGGATTATCAGCGCTGGAATGTTGTTTAATATTGTGAAATGGATTTGCTATTAAACGTTATTAGGTATGAATTAGCGTGAAAATTACACGATTAACGTGGATTTTGGTGTAGATTAAGTTAGGTTAGTTTTAAGAAAATCTTCAGTAGGGTATTCTAGATTATCGCGTTCTTGAATATGAGATTTGATATTTTATAATTCGTGGTTATTGTAGATTTTCTATCGGCTCTAAGTAAGTGTAGAGCAAAGTAAATAAAATTATGATTATTTTTTGTTGTTGTACCAGAGGTAAACCTTACCTCTCCTTAGTCGTAGGGGTTCTTACTGGCCCATTGCCCCATTGGGATCCACGCTGTAAGGTTAAAAATCTTACCGGATGCTAGCTGTAGTAGCTGCATGGAGGAGGATGAGGTGGAATCGTCTCATCATTTTCTTCTGGAATGTCCCGCCTTTGCGAGATCAAAAAAGAGATTTCTTGGATCTCACTTTTTAGAACAGGCTCGCGAAATAGCGAATATAGAGGTTAAGAATCTCTGCAGATTTGTAGTAGGTTTAGGGCGCTTTGTCGACTCCTAATTGTAAAACTAGGAGGGATCCAGGCTTCACAAAGGACTATATTTTAAAGTCTACTTGTGTTTCCCTTTGGGAAACAGCCTTACGACCTAACCTAACCTAACATAGGATTTGATATTGGATTCAGATCGCTTTGGGTATACGAGATATGTTCAAAAAATAACGGGAATTTTAAAATTTCAATTTGTACAAAAGTCCAATTGTTACATCGTTGCTTGTTCGTGAATTCTTCAATTATCAATTCTCAATTCAAAATTCGAGTTTCAGAAGTCTTTCGACGATTGGAAGAAGCACTGGCATAAGGCTGCCGCAGCCTCCATATTCGCCAGACATGGTCTCGTATGACTTTTTTCGAATATTCAAAAATAAAGAGAACCGTACAGAGGCGTTCAGAGAAATCGCTGAAAGACTCAAATGCAATCTGATAATTCGAGTTTCACGATTGGCAGAAACTCTGGCATAAATGCATAGTATCGAAAGGGGACTTATTTGATGGTAACAACAATAATATAGACGAATGAATAAATACTTTTTTTCGAAAAAAGAAAAACGAAAATTCTCGTTATTTTTTTAACACACCTCGTAAGTAGAGCTCAAAGTGAAGAAGATTAAAAATTTTTTGTTGTTGTTGTATCAGCATTAGACATTGTATTCTGATCAAATTGTGATGTAACAAAACTACTTGTTTACTCCATAGAGACTAGAGACTTTTTGCTGGCAGCGAACAAAATATTGCTGAATTTTTTGCCATAAAATTTTGCAGCTAAAAGTCATTGCTTGCAACAAAAGAGACACCAATTCATTGTCTCCACACACTTATATGTGTGAAGATATGTCAACAAGTATTTGCATGTTAGCCATCTAATCTTGTTTACCTGTTTAAGGATCACAAGTGCAAAACCAGTTTGCATTGCTGCCAAATGAAAGAGCAAGCAAAATATCATAAACTTCAAACTAAAGAAACTATAGCACGTGTGTAAATCCATAGAAACAACAACACACACATGTATTTGCACGCAAACAGTTAAACCCCAAAATAGCATTTGTTCCATATAAAACTTTGACAAGATGTACAAATCTGAGCATAAAATGCACACACACACACTCACATACTCGTATGTATATATTGCAAGGGTATTTGTGTGAAAAACCGTAAAGCTGAATGGGATTGTGCTGACACCTTTTTATGGCGAAACGAAAATTGAATAAGCGTTGGGGAAAATTGTGTGCGTCGCCGGAATGAAGAAGCGAAGAGCAATAGAGCGGTGAAGAAAGTGTATAAAAAGACTTGAGATACAGTATACTATGTATATAGTATACCGCTGGGTATTAACAAGAAGGTGGTGGATACCTTTCAAACGCACTGTGACACTAACTAAACAAAGTAAACAAAATCAAGTAAGATAGTGTAAAGGGCGACAGACATATTTGCTATGCAAATTCCAACAACAAACACATGTGAGTTTTTGTAAAAAAAAAATACCACACACAGCAAGTAATAGCCACAGCTGCTGCGTGCCAAGTGCGCCAACTGTGGTTGTGCGCTTTGTGGAGTCGCCACAAAAGGCAGGAAAACACGAGTTCTGCGGCAAATACTCAGTAGTACCCAGTCACATGGGTACTTCCGTAGTTGGAGACATGCTTTTTTCTGCCTCTCTTCTGCTAAAAAATAAAATACCGCATAAGTTTGCATAACTAAAAGCGGTTTGTTCGCACAGTTGTCGTTACAAGTGTATATATCACTCGTGGTTGGCAAGTACTAGATGGCGGGTGTCTACATACATTTACATGGCATGAGGCACTAAATCATCATGCATTCATATGCAAATAGACAGGTATGCCTGACATATGTAGATGAAAGTATGTAAGCGAGGGAATTGCTATCGCGGTGGAAAAATATATAGAATATGCAGAACAGAACAGTTACAACATATGTATACATATTAATAATTGTAGTTGTTATAGCTGAGTGTAATATCTTAAAAGTATACTCTGAAAATTTGAAGTTTATCCGATAATTGCTTTTAGAGTTATTCGACAAATAACAACGAGCGCTCGGGTGAAACTTTAAATGCGTTTATCTCAAAACTATGTTTTTTGAACTGGTGACAACTGTAACTCGAAAACCGCTCGGTAGATTTTAATGAAATTTCTATAGCTTTTAGAATGCATAATAAACTCAGGCCTGAACCAAAGATTTTTTTTTCAAAAATTTCGATTTTTTAAGACCAATATATAACTGTTGATTTTTTCGCGAAAATATAGAAAAGAGTTCCCAGAGGCCGCCATTTTGTTAATTTTTGAAAAAAAAGTTTGGTTTAGGCCCAGGATTATCTAATTATAAAACTAATTTTTTCTATCCGATTGATTTTAGATGAATCTTCAAGGACTTATAATTGTCACCGCAAGGACCTTTTATTGAAACTGGGTCAATACAGACAGCTATAACTTTGGAAATTATAAATTTTTATTTTAAATACACAGCTTTATGCTAGGCAAAAATACTTATAAAGTCTTATATATATATCTCTCTGGCTCACACTACAGTAATCGACGCTTTTGTAAAATAATTATTCATTCGCGAAAGACTCTGCCACATCTTTCATACTCAGCATCTAGCTTATATATGGAGACATATACATTATTCATTATTCAATATTTTGGTTTGTATCACACAGTTAAACTTTAATATCTATTTAAATTGTTCTTATCATTATAGTTTGCACCATTTTTCCATGCTTCGTTTTTCCAAAAGCTATTCTTTATGCTTGTTGTGCAACTTTATAACGCAGTTTATCGAAGTAAGAGCATTAGGATAGACTATACATATATGATAAAAACAAGTAGACGACATGGTTCCCAGACCATTCACATGAGAAATTTGTGTCGTCTGAATAAAGCTTATTTTAAGATATTTCTTTGCATCGATTCTTAAATTTTCACAGACTTTTTTGGAACTAATGGAACTTCATACTTCAAAGCCCCGAAATGTAGGCAACAATTTTCTGAACATGGTTGGTTGAAAAGGGAGGCAACGTGAGCTTGACCGCGGGCGGCCGTATTGTTTTCGCCAGAGGTACTGTGATATGCGTCACCTAAATAACTCGATCGATTTGACAAAATTTCTAAGTTTTTTCCATCCCAGCTGCCCAATTTCTCTTATGTTAGAGTATTGGGAGCCGTGGAAAGTGTCTCTTCTTAACCGACTAAAAGCTGGACATTCGCAAAGATAATGCTCTAGCGTCTCGTCATCCTCCGCGTACGCACTGCATTCCGCCGTTTCCACTATACCAAGTCTCTGCAGGTGGCCTCGTTGGGGTAAGTGCCCCGTGATCACACCTGTGTTACAGCTTAGTTCTCTTTTCCTCTGAATAAGAAGTTTTTAGGTCTGCCCTAGCGTTCAGTCCTTTAAGCAACGCTTGAATGAACTGAAACTTGCTAATCGTTTTTGTGGAGTACAAATGCTGTTGATCCCAAAAGTAATGCAATCTTTGTTTATTTTTGATAGCAAATTCGATATTATGTTCGAAAATTTTAAAATATATATTTTTTTCGAAATATTAAAAATTAAAAAGAAAAAGTTTTGAATTAATTTAGTTTTTAAAAACCATTTTTTTTCGATTTTCGAAAATTCGATATTATGTTCGAAATTTTTAAAATACACTTTTTTTCGAAATATTAAAAATGTATAAGTTTTAATGTCTCAATTAAAATTTTTCACAATTTTTCCCACAAATAACACTTTTTATTGCATGTTATATAACACTCCTGCAAATATGTAATAAAGTCTTAATAGAAAAAATAATTTTGAATTCTGAAATATAAAGCTTATAGAAAACATGATAACAAAATATTGCTTAATTAACTGTTAGGCAGATTATCAATATATTGGATTTAATAAAAAAAAATATATTTGTTATTGAATATTATGACATAATATTTTTCTTGTCTAAAAGTTCCTTTTAAAATTTAGAAAACTTTTTTCTCTCCTACCGACCCATCTTAATGCACTTCCACACTCACATTTTAAATATTAAACTACAACATGTTTATGCTCGCTCACAGCCTCACTTTCGTTAAGTTTTGTCATTTTAAGTAATTCCCTTGACTCAGTCTACCAATTTGTTAAATTTTACTTTATTAATAGAGCAATTAATATAAACATACCCGCAGTTGGAGACATACATATATACTATATACAAATTAACGGAAGCCTGCACTGAATTTCAATATGATTTTGTATACCATTCATGCATAGGAGGGATGAAAACTTTGTTATTCAGAATTACTGGTGATATATGCTCTTCAAGAAAATTTCTTCGGAAGAAGGTCTAATCCTTCGCCTTCGAAAGTTTGATAGTTTTTTGAATCGTTACCTCAGAGGGGTAGATGTTTGTCACTGATTACTGCGGGAAAATTCCAATTGAAAAATGAAATTAGTGGATATTTTCCGAAGGAACCCAATATTCGTTTGGTCCGGTGTAAATCTCTAACACTACAAGCTTAATAAATTAATATTTAGTCGTATTTAAGAAAAATTGTTGTGCCTGGTCACATCATCGATTTATATAATATAAACTTTTTCCAAGCATTTATGCTACACACTCACAAACACTGACCTCCCTGATGCCTACATCACTGGTATATTGCTCATTACAACAGTCAGGATTAAAAATTTCCACTCGCCTTCATAGCAGCGACTTGTGTCTAGGCCCAACACACACCCAGCGCAATTAGGCCTCAACATTGATATATTATTTTTCACGTAGTAGTCTATTTGTCTTCATATTTCCAGTGCGAGCAGCTGTTACTCAACGCTTGTAGATATTGAGCAAATGAATTTAGCAATTATTTACTTACTATACTACAAATTCAAATACAAATAGGCGCAGTATTGAGCGACAAATGAGGGTAATTTTTTAAAGTGAAAGGGTTCATAAAGACGAAGAAGAAGAGAGTTGTTTTTGTAAGCATAAATGAATTATTATTTCGACTAGAATTACTTATAATTTCAAGGACATTTATGGCACATATGTATTATTGAGATAAAGTGTGGCAAATGAGCAATATATATTTGACATTTCTAGTATATATATATATATCTCCTGGTATGTTATATATATAAATGTTGTTGTTTTGTTGTTGACTCAGCAATTCTGTCACTTCGCATATGCGACACATGCCAAATGGCGTGCCACGCACACGACCCAAGTGTCATTACAGCAAATGGCGCCATGGGTCAGATAAAGCGCGTCGCCTTAATCGCCTTGTTGTGATCGCCAATAAGAAGCAACAATTGTGCCGTTGAAGGCAACAGCACACACACAACACATACAAATATATAAGTAAACAATTGTTTTTGTTTCATGAAGTCCTTTGCTCTACTTTGTCTGCCTTACATATTGCTTGCTAGCTTGGCTTTCTTAGCTTTCTACTGTCACACTTTGCTTATGTTTGCTTTGCAGCGCATTATGAGCGCTTAATGTGTGCCTTTGTTTTGAGTCTGTCGTCTTTGTGCATCATTATGACTGTTTGTTTTGGCTTTTTATTGCCACCACCCGGTGCGTACTTAAGTGTCTATATGTATACAGTTATGCTTCTTATGAGTAGTGATAGCAGTACTTTGTTCCTCCAAGCAGCCGCATGGCACATTACTCATACGCCCCATGTGCGCATTAGAAATTAATTAGCCACGAGTGGCTGTTTGGCGGCTGGCAGCGTGTTGCCACAGCAAGTATATATACATACATACATATTTAGTGGTGCATTGTTTTGGTTTAACGGCATACTTATGCTTGCTATGGAGTTTTTAAATGGAAGGTATATTAAGGCGGAGCGTTTTTTTGAATAAAATATTTTTTAGGTTAGGTTTGAATTTGTGATTTTTGGAATAAATACAAGGTGTGTTATTAAGCATATTAATTGAATATATAAGTCGATTACATAACTGTCTTAATGGATTGTTAATCCCTTGCATCACTCTAGCATGTTAAAAAAATAACGGGAATTTTTAAAATTCCAATTTTTTTATTTTTTAATATGTTGTACCTAAAGTAAGTCAGAATTTTCACAAATGAATAAATATTTAAAAAAATTCCCGTATAATAACGGGAATTTCGAAAATACCTATTTTCCATTTTTTTTTTATATTTTTTTATTATACTGAAGTACAGTATACTCTCGAAAAGTAAATTCTCAGAAAGTAAATAATCGCGGAAAAGTTAATCACCTTTAAGATTACACATGCACCTCGAAAAAGTAGATTTTTTAATTTACTTTTCAGAGAGTGTGATAAAAAATTCGAAACGAAGCAATCAGCGTTTTTTACGATGTTGCAAAAACACTTACTCTCTTGTTTATCGCGTCTTTTTAGTAAATAAACTCTCCTACTTGATCCACTGCTTTAAAAATAAAAACGATGCAAATCAGGTGTCAGACTTTTTGAATTGTCGTACAAAAATGGTCAGAAAATATATTGCAAAAGAAAAAAAAAACAAAAGAATATTCAAGATCTTTTCTCTTCATAGTAAATACACATGTATGTATGTAAATGATATGTTTTTCATGTAAATCCATATGTTTTATTGAAACAAATAAATGAATGAATTTTTTAAGTTTTAAAATGCATTTAATATTATAAAAACAGATAATTTAGGTATATCTTTGGAAAAGTAAATTATTCGAAAAAGTAAATTACCCAAAATACCAATCGATTTACTTTTCGAGAGTATACTGTATATGTAAGTCCCTGAGGTAAGTAAGAATTTTCACAAATGAATAAATATTAAAATAAAAATTCATCTACCTCACAAAAACCCGAGCTATTTAGTGAGCTTTAATTTTTGCTAATAGAAAATCGCTATTTGAAAAAGAACTAACCTTCAAAATTCAAAATTAATTTTCTACACTTTAGTTTAAAATTTCTTTGGATCACTCTAGCATACATACGAGTTATGTTCAAAAAATAACGGGAATTTTGAAAATTTCAACTTTCCAATTTTTTTATTTTTTATTATGCTGAAGTATATGTATGTCCCTGAAGTAAGTTAAAATTTTCACAAATAAATATCTATATATATTCAAAAAAATTCCCGTTATTTTTTGAACACACCTCATAGAACAACTGAGCTATTTAGTGAGCTTTAATTTTTGCTAATAGAAAATCGATATTTGAAACAGAACTAACCGTTCGAAATTCAAAATTAATCTACACTTTAGTTCAAAATTTCTTTGGCTCACTCTAGCATACATTTGAGGTATGTTAAAAAATAACGGGAATTTTGGAAATTCCAATTCTCCAATTTTTTTTTTATTTTTTATTATGCTGAAGTATATGTCCTGAAGTAAGTTAGAATTTTCACAAATGAATAAATATTCAAAAAAAATTCCCATTATTTTTTGAACACACCTCATAGAACAACTGAGCTATTTAGTTAGAGCTATAATTTTTGCTAATAGAAAAGCGCTTTTTGGAAGAGAGATAACAGTCTGATTTCAAAATTTTCTACACTGTAATTCAAAATTTCCTATTTCCATATTACGCCATTAAAAAATTTATAAAATTTCAATAGCTTTCAACTGCAATTCACCACTTTCTGCTACGCATAAAATTCATTTCACTCGCTTGCCTTTGCTTCAAATAAAAATCCATTTCCTCTCAACTAACTTCTATTAAATAAAAAAAAAAAAGTTGATAAATGTTATTTACATCTCCGGCGAGCGCAGACAAACATAAATCATTGCGCTTTGTCATGTAAATCATGCGATTCAGAAAAGCCAAAAAATCACTACTCCGCAAAAGGTGTCTACCCGCAAAAGGTGTGTATGCGTCCGTGCGTATGTAAATTTAACTGCATAAGCCTATTAACTTAACTGGCTATAAACCGAAAAAATAAATGCGTCGCCCTGTGATGATTTAAGTTATTCACTTGCATAGTAAATCATTTTTGCCAAAAAGGGAAAACGAATGTATTAAAAAAAGCCCTGCATATATGGATAAATAGCTTTCCGGTCTGCCATTAACTGTCTGACCGCACCGAGCACCAACGATAACCAGCAACAATTCAACATATCCCTTTTTGCATTCATTCATTCATCCTTTCCGCTATTTTGCATAAAATATGCAAAACAATTTCGGTCAATCGTTTTGCAATATACTCTACTACGTACTAGACACATGCGCACATAAAAACACGGCAATTTGATGAGTCACTTAGTCGGGGAAGACATAGCTAATGGGTGTGTATGAATGTGGATGTAGTTGTATACCCAATAAGCAACGCAACTTGTTGTTGGTTGTTGTGAGTTTTTATTTTGACTCAAGGGTCACATGCGACTCTTAATCTTTAATATCATTTAACTTTAATGTTTATTATGTCTAATATCATTTCGGTTTATTTAGGCTTAGCACAGAGTGGGCTGGTATTTGACAGATTTGAGAGAGAGAGAATGAGAAAGAGTGAGAGCAAGTTACAGAGAGTGAGAATTTGAAAGGAATTTTTATAATAGAAAAGGTTCTGTAGATATTATATTCAGGAAGTGAGTATAAGAGGAGCGCCGGAGCTAATTTGACTTATTTATTTAATGATAGCTGTCTTCGATTCACAAAGGTTAAGTCAAACATAGATAGATATGTAGATAGATAAGATGTTGAGGAAAGCACCTCGACCAGTGGGTTTATTTTGCCCTCTCCAAGTCTACAGCGACTCCATTAGTCCCAGTACCCTGAAAAATTCCAGGAAGATACTAGGATTAAGGGAGACGATGCGCCCTTCTGTTGGGATGATATATCTATATATTTTTCCCCTGCTTCTGTGAAGCGCTACACATTCCAATAGTATGTGTAGCGGAGTTTCGTCCTCCATGTCACAGAAGCGGGACAGAGGTCCGCGACGAGATCAAATCCAGATTATTAGAATCGAACATACTATAGCAGCTGTTCAAAGAGACGATACGCTTACTCTCGAATATCGAACTCATCTCGCTAACTCTGCTATTGCTTTAACACATTAATTTCTTGGGAACGTAGTATCACCCAAAGAACGGCTAATATAATATACAAGGTTCAAACAACTCACACCTAATTCTTAGTTAATGTTCCAATGAGGACTTTATGAATGTTTAGATCGTCGAAATTGTAAGCGGGTCCTGAATACGAAAGATGTCGATTGTGAGACACTCCATTATCTAATATCATTTATCAATTTTAAGGTTTAGCTTGAACTAGTATTTGACAGGTTTGAGAGAGAGAGAATAAGAAAGGATGAGAGCGTGAGAAAGCGAAAGGAATATGTATAATTGGAATGTTATACAAGACATTTTGTTCGGGAAGTAAGTATTGTAAAAACGACTAAGCTATCTTGAATTATTAATTTAATAATACTGGCTTCTATTCACAAAGGTTAAGAGATTATTGAATCGAGCACATATAGCTATTCATCCAGGCTTAACACAACACTCAACTATTTTAAGAACTTTTGATAATTCTCATTTTGTAGTGTTTTGATATTATCCATAGATTGGACAATCGTGGTTTAGATCACCGATATTTTAGTATAGAGATTCCGAACCCTTAAGGTACTGAATATGAGACTTCCGATTTTCATAACATCAACTTGTGTTATTTATAATTTACAATTAATATAATTTCTTATCTTAAAGTGAGAAAGAATATGTATATATATATGTATATAGTGTTTCAATTTCTCAGCATATATTTAGTCGAAATTATTTTGACAAAAAAAAAACTCTTTAAGTTTTAGTTGTTTACGAGGCATATGGACTTTGAATTATGGTAAACCACACTAACTCTAAACAGATCATTTATAACCATATAAGTAACAAAATGAATTCGTCACGAACTGACTCTAAATTCAAGGAGTATAAAGTGAAATACCTGAGTCGCATATATTGGCAACTCAAAGATAACTGTTCCATTCCTCCTCCCGCTTTTGCATAAGACCACCGTAAAGTGATACTTACCTTCAGCTGCCGCGTCTCGAAGGTAGTCTTCGAGGAGAGTGACGATGTGGAGAGATGTGAGGGCGGTGGCAGTGGCGCATCATCAAAGAAACGATTTTTGTAGTATGACGAGCTGGCGACGGCCATCAGATTGTGATGGCTACGATGCGAGTCGGCACGTGTGAGCGTGGCAGGCGGCGGCGGTGGCAAGTGATTGTAATCACTTGAATGTGAACACTGGTTAAGCGTGTGTGGGCGATATGTTGTTGGCTGTGTTTGCTGTTGCTGTTGCGATTGTTGTTGTTGAGCTGGCAGGTATACACTGTGATGACTACCGTATGACTGATGTGCCTGTTGCAAGCTCACTTGCGGCTGCTGTGCTGCATGCTGCTGTTGTTGTTGTCCTACAAACTCAATCGGATGCTCGCACTGACAGCGTCCACCGTCGCGCGTTGTGCGCTCCTCAACACTCTTGCTGGCGCCCAGATAACGCTTGCGTGTCGTTGCGTTGGGCGGATGTGGCGGTGGCGGTGGTATGTCAGCGGGCGTGATGAAGGTGCGACCGGTGCTCGAGGTGGTCGCGTTGGCGGCAGCGGCGGCGGCAATGTTGGCTTCGTTGAGTGCCACAGCACTTATGCCGACATCAACACCGCCAATATCAATATTATTGCAATTATTGTGTGGCGTTGCATGTTGCTGGTGTTGTTGTTGTTGCTGCTGCTTTTGTTGTGATTGTTGTTGTTGTTGTTGTTGTTGTTGCTTGCTGTCATGTGGCCAGTAGAATTCGGTGAATTCGTCGAATGTAACAGTTGGACCGCCGCTCTTGCTCAGCTCAACGCCTGCACCGCCAGCGTTGCTGCCGCTACTATATAACGGTATATTGCTGCTGGCATTTACATGATTGCCAACGTGGTTCACATTGTTGTTGTGGTATTGATATTGTTGTGGTTTTGGTGTAGCGTAGGTCGGCTGCTGGTGTTGTTGCAGTGCGAGTTGTTGTTGCTGCTGTAGTGAGAGTTGTTGTTGTTGTTGTAGTGAAATTTGTTGTTGCTGTTGCGTAGTGTTCATGTGCTGTTGCATTGGTATGCGCATAACACAACGTTGTGACTGCAGCGCCGCTTGTTGTTGATGTTGTAACAGCAATTGTTGTTGCTTCTGTTGTTGTTGCTGTTGCTTGCAGTGATGAAAATATTGATGTGTGGCTGGAAGATACTTCATGTGCGGCGAGTCGTTTGGCATTTTATTTTTATTGTTGGTTGGTTTGTTGTTATTGGTTTTTAAGTTATTGTTAAGCGTTGTTGTTGTTGTTGTTGCATTTGCAATTGATTGTTGTTATCCGCGTGATGCGTTAAAAATGAAAATATCAATCATTTCTTTTATGTTGCTATCATTTATTGTTGCCGATTTACGCTATTTTTCACTGAATGTTGTCTGTGGTTGTTGTTTTTTGCGATGTTGTGTATTTTTTGTTTTGTTGTTGTATTTTTTGTTACTTTTGTTTACATGTGTTGCGTTATTAAAGCATTCGTATGCACTAACAAATACATGGAAACAAGAAAATCAAACAACATTTTACTATAAACTACAAAAACAACAAAATGGAGCGCGATGCCATAACGGTGCACGTGCTGAAATATGCTGAGTATGCGTTGTATATTGCTGAGGGGGAAATATTGGCTTGTGTAAACGTTCTGTGTGCGTGTCATGCTTTCGTTTTTTTTTCTCATATAAAAATTGTTTTTGCGTAAGTTTTTTAATATTCTTCTGTATTTATTGTTTTTGTATTTATTTTTGGTAAGCGCATGCCCGCAACGAAAGTAATATACATATATAATATGTAAATACAAAAAGGTTATTGTGCAGGTTCAATTAAAACAAACGTAACGCATTGTAGCACAAACAATGTTGTGTGTTTTTGTTGTAAGTGTAATTTAAGAAAAAAATTGAGCGCAAACGAAGCGTTAGACTCTTAAAATTGCACTATGGTGTTCAAAAAAATTATAAAATATAAATAATAGCAGCAATTTAAGCTGCCAAGTGGCATAAATGTTTATAAAATTTAAAATAAAAATGCAAGTATTTGTTGTTTTCAGTGTTGTTTATTCAATATAAGTGTTTTTTGTGTACAAAATATGAAATAATTCGTATTTATTTGGGAACACCATTATAAATAATATTTTATTAAAAAAAAATATATAAAAGCTTCATATAAACTTAGTGCTGAACTTTAAGCTCTTCACTTAAAATATTTAAAATGTAACACGTCATTACCTTAGAAAAAATTTATATTTAAATGTCAGGTTAAATATTTAAAAAAAGAATATTGAATATAATGCTGGGTATTAAATTCAAGAAAGCATAGTTCTAACATTACAGCAGTATTTTATATCAAAGGAAGCTTATATTCAGAATATAATAGGAAAAAAATTTAAAATTATAACTAACAAGAATCACATAAAATGAACGTAGCATTAAGATAAAATATAAGCAGAGGTAACCTGAAAAAACCGTCATATTCGGACTATTGAGTCTATAGAGTGAGACTACTACTATTAGTTGGTTGAAAGAATATGTGGACCGCAAGAGGCCGCACATAAAGGATGAGGAGGGATTGAAATTGTCAAAAAATCGATTTTTGTTTTTTTTTTTTTAATTATTAAATAGTAAAATAAGTTGAAAATACTCTCTTAAAATATCTAATAAATCCGAGAAAAATTCTAATAGGTATACCCATTGAAAGTTCCGTCCAACAGGCCACGTCGGTTTCAATTTAAAACATAAAATGCGCTTATCTCTAAACTCAAACTTTTTAGTAGTTAGACAGCGATTTCGTGAACATTTTTTATACATCTTTGAAATATAAAATACATGACGAAAATTTCACCAAAACATGTGAGGTTTTGTTCAAAGTCTGTCAAAATTCAAATTTTAATATATCTTTTTCCTTCCTTGAATAACGAGATTTTTCCGTGTACTACTGAAATATTTTTGATTTCAGATGAATCAATAATGATTTACGGCATTTTTTAAAACGTCAAGGACATAAGGTAAGAAATTTTCAAAATGTTTTTAATAAAAATTTCACAAAATACTGTTTAAATATGTATTTTTGATAAGCTGAATTGTTTAAATGAATTATATGATCGTATATATTAAAAAATATTGTATATATTAGGTCTACAACTTTGCTTCCGCCGTATTTTTGTGAATTTAAATTTTTTTATATAAAAACGGTTACAAATGTCGATGAGCCTCAGCCGCACTTTTCTTGGAATTAAAAAGGAAAAGCAAAACTTCCCGCAAATGTCGAGAATTCGGCTCAAAAAGTGACATTTGCAGTTGAGAATAAGTTTGGGATGCAAACAAATCTCTACAAATATTTTGTTGGGTTAATGTTGGCACAAATGTCCAAGATCGATATAAAACGATTTAATCGATTTAATCGACCAGTGCTTGACCCTAGAGACATCTATTGGAAAACGGCGGAAGCAAAGTTGTAGACCTAATAAAAAAAATCTAGAAATACACTCTTTTCAACTTCAGAAATTCATATAACCCATTAAGAATCACTACTTATTTAATTTATTTCACCTTAACAAATCGCAAACTCCAGGATCGAAACCTAAATTCGCAAAAACTCTAACTTTACAGTTTCCTTAGACTATTCTAAGTATTTATCCAATGTCACCTTCACTAGCTTCTGAGGATATATGTATGATACAGGGAAGACCCCATTAAAGCTTTTACGAACGACTGCCTTAAGATATATTTAAAGGCCGTGAATAACTTTGGAAAGTCTATTTTCTGTACCACTTTGATCAGTGTAATCTTTAAATTGCTTTATAATACAAAATTATTGATCGCTGGATCTTGGAGCTATCTTCACGAGCATGCAGCATAAATTACCTAAATCCAATCCTTTGACCCTAGATTTTCTGCTTGAAAGGAGAAAGCTTAATTCTCCATCAACTTTAATTTTCTCAGAACAAATATTCTTAACGGCTAACTGTTAGATTAAGTTATCTCTTTATTTTTTAAATATATAAAAAACATAGGTGGCAGCTTTATTAAAAAATAAAATAAGCTCCTTTAAAGAAAAAAGTATAAATATTATTTCATATCATTATTATTACTTCTTTCTTTCTAATTTTTGCATAAAGAAAGTGTTCAAGGGAAATCACATATTTATTTAATGCTTTTATGTCGATAAAAAGACCAAAATTAACATAAACTACGAGTTAAATTCCACTTTATGGCAAAAATTCCTTGAAAATGGGCTTTTATAATCAAACAAATAATGCACACACACACTTGGGCGTGTGCAAAACACACACACAAATCTCATGAGTGCCAAAAATTGCACACACTTAAATGCAGCAACGGAAATCAGGGTCACCAACACTGACAGCAACAACATTTAACTGCGCCGTAAAAACTTCTTAGTTTAGAATACAGATCTGCAAATTATTTTTTGGTACACTGCCAAGTGCAATAACGAACGAACGAGAAGCAGCGCTGCGTCGAGTTGCCGCTGCTGCAACCGAATTTCCTTGATCCTTTATTTGATTATCATTAGTGAGTAGTTGGTGCTGCAGCAGCGCAGACATGCAGGCGGACAGCAGACAACAGAGGAGGAAGTAGCAAAAAAAAGCAAAACTTTGAGCGCATCATACTATATAGAAAGCCCTCAAACACACAAGCATGCATGTTGTTGTTTTTGTTGTTGTGCGCTGGCACAAGCGCTACTAATGTGTTGGCAACGACATGTCTGACCAACATTTCGCCTTCAACCAAAGCTTTGTAAGGATTTCCATTGAGCATGTATTAGTGCCACAATCATGTCTTACACATACTACAAGAAGCCGATGATGATGTGATAGTGACAGCGTGTGTGCATCATTCTTGCGCTGCTTTTGAAGGCTAATGCAGGCTTTGAGTAGCGCTGGCCTGGTCTGGTCTGGCCTTTTGAGGCATGACATTCCATGTTACATGCGGCGGTGAATGAATCAAGGTTGCCGACATTGCATAATGGCCATGCTAAGCATTCTCGTTGTAATGCACACACACAAACACATACACAAGCAGAAGCAGATTACATGCATGCAGCTGGTTTACAACGCGCCGTTAAATGTTTGTGCTGCTGTGCATATTTTAATTTTGTCAAAGACGCTTGTGGGCTTGTCAATTGCAAATGCTTGAGAGGAGAGACAGCTGCAGCAAAGCAGCAAGCAGAGCGTATAAAAAACAGCAAGAAAACAACAAAAAACTTTGAAAATATATTAAATAGCGGTAGCAATGAAGAAATCGCTCAATTTGCCCACAACACAACAACTTCGACCTTTGCAAAAGCAAAGCGAATTTATTGCACCGTGTCTGTAATTATCAACTTCTCTCTCTCTTTCTATCTCTCCTTTTCTACTTAGTTGCATTTTGTAATTTCCTTTGGCTCATTTGCTTTGAAATTAATTGCGGCTTAACTTGACGTTTACTGCCAATTACTCGTAGCCACAGTGAACAAATTAAACCCACAACAACAACAACAAGAAAAATAATCTTTACAACTAATTTGTTTTTGCTTTTTTTGCATCTTTTGCTGACGGAAGCAAAATTTGCTAGGGGAAAGCAATAAGTTCGCAAATCTGACAAATAAAATATTAAGCAGGCAATTGCGGTTGCTTACCGAGGTATTAGTAGCTTAATAATACAAATTGTGCTAAATGGTACAGTAAGCTGGGTCGGTATCAACTTGTAAACGAAATTGAATATTTCGAAGTTATTTTTGGGAGTAATTTTTACATTTTCACAACTTATTCTTGAAAATTTGAAAAATATAGATATTCAACATGATGATAAATGAAAACAGGCATTCCAATTACTCAACCACTTACCAATGTTGTGGATACGAAGAACCCAATTTTTTTTCCACGTGTTGAACATAAACATAATTTTTCGAGAATTTCTGTACTAAGTAAAATTGTTTTATTTTCCATTTTTCGAAGTTAATTTTCAAAATCAAATGTTCGAGTTCGAAATTCGAAGTTGAGATTGCAATTTTTTCGACATATTTATTACTAAATAAAAAAGTAATTCTCCGTTTTTCAAATTTAATTTACAATTTCGAAATATTCGAATTCGAATTCGATTTTCGAAGTTGAGTTTGCAATTTTTTCGAATTATTGTTGCGTCAGTAAAACCGTATTTTCCTATTTTTCGAAGTAAATTTTTAAAATCGAAATGTTCGAATTCGAAATTCGAAGTTGAGCTTGTAATTTTTTCGAGATTTTGTTTAGTATGTTAGAAAACAGTTTTTTTGTTTTTGAAATGCAGTTTGCAAACTAAATAAAAAAGTAATTTTCCTTTTTTTTTAAGTTATTCTTCAAAATCTAAATGTTCAAATACGAAATTAAAACTTGAGTTTGTAATTTTACGAGATATTGTTTAGTATGTTATACTATGTTTACATATAACGAGATTATCTTCATTTACGAGCTTAACTCGATAATCTGTAATTAAGAAACGAGATTTCCCATACAAAATTCCTCTCTGGATAATCCGAGATTATAAAATTATCTCGTAATGAAAATGAAAATGTAAACAACAATGGCCGACAGCGAGAGAAATATGTGTAATACAACAACAAATGCAACACATTTGGCAATTGATAATCTCATTTGGCTATATGTAAACGGTTAGATTATTGAATGAGCTTAGAACAAGATTATTTTCATATGTAAACATACTATTAGAAAGCAATTTTTTGGTTTTTCGAATAAAATTTTCAAATCGAAGAGCTGGAATTCGTAAATCAATTTTTAGCTTGCAATTTTTTCGAGATATTTATTACTAAATAAAAAAGTAATTTCTCCGTTTTTTGAAGTGAGCCTTGAAAATCAAAATGTTTGCATCGGAAATTCGAAGTTGCGGTTGAAATTTTTTGGAGATATTGTTTTGTAAGTGAGAAGTAATTTTTCCGTTTTTCGAAGTTAGTTCTCAAAATCGAAATGTTCGAATTCGAAATTCGAAGTTGAGCTTGCAATTTTTACGAGATATTTATTACTAAATAAAAAAAGTAATTCTCCGTTTTTTGAAATGAGCCTTGAAAATCTACATGTTCGCATCGGAAATTCGAAGTTGAGGTTGAAATTTTTTCGAAATATTTTTAGTGAGTAAGAAGTAATTTTTCTGTTCAAATTCGAAATTCGAATTTGAACTTGCAATTTTTACGAGTTATTTATTAGTAAGTAAAAATATAATTTCACCGTTTATCGAAATTAGTTTCCAAATCGAACTTTTCGAACACGAAATTCAGTTTGCTGGAAACGTCGTTATTGATTACAGTAGGTAAGTTATTAAAATAGTAAAAATATCACTGTTTTCCGGTGATTTATGATATATATATCTTTTAGGCATAAATGACAGAAGCTACTATATGGGGTCAAATTGGAATCTTCGAAATAAAAAAATATGATAAAATTATGGTTTTAAGGGTATTAGAAGTTTCTTTAGGTCGTAGCGTCAGACTGAGGCTACGTGAATGGTTTAACCTGACCTGTAATGGACAAGTTGATAGTTGGGAAGCTATATTACGTTGTCAAGGACCAAAGGTAATAAGATGTTCGATTGCCGAAATATGAAAAAATTTTATTATTTTTCAGAATTTTAGCAAAAATAAAAATGAAAATACTCAAACTAACTACTAAACCTTAATAAAGCGCATAAAAGTAAACAAATAATTTCAAATATTAGCTTCATAATAGAGAAACGCATGCCCAAAAACGTGTCAAAAATAACAACAATACATATATTCAAAAAAGAGACAAAATCGTGTTTAAACGCCAAAAAGTATGCCAAACGGCAATCAAGTGCAGAGGTCAACACAAGAATATGTAATACGTAAAACTAACAAAATAACGGTAATGCAATTGGATTATGCATGTAAATGTTTGTAATTTTTGTCTGCTGAATTTGGTGTAATATAATATAAGTGTATGAGTATTGGTGTGTGTGTGAGCGTGTATGTATTTTGGTGACAATGTGACAGCGCAATTATTACGCGAATGCTGTAGGGTTGGTATTTAGCCACAGCAGTTGGCTGCCTTTGGATGTACCTACCTGATCGTTTGCTGGCGTCGGTGCAGCGGGCATTTGCGACATTGGCAACGCGCTGGCTGGTGCCGCCTCAGCGGTGACTATATCGTTGTTGGTCGTTGACATTTTCGCTGGCTGGCTGTTGTGTGCGATGTTTTATTTACAGTTGCGTTGTTTTTGCTTTTTGTTGTTGTAAATTATTGATGGTTTTTTGTTGTGCTGTTTTAACACTTTCTTTCAATTTGTCTGGTTTGTTTGATTTATTTATTATTTTTGGATTTTTCTTTTTAATTTTCTAAAATAGTTTCTTCTTTTTTGTTGTTGTAAGTTTTATGCGTAAAAAATGCTTAAAAATTATTATTTCTTTTATTGTATTTTTTTCACTTGTTTTCAGCTTTTTCGCCAGTTTTTGTTTTGTGTAAAGTGCCTTAATTTATCAATTTTTGAGCGCGTATGTGCTTTGTTGTTATTTTATTTCGTTGCTGTAAAATGAAAGGGAGTGTAAAAGAGAGAAATATGCCAAAATTAATTGCTGTGCTGACAAGTTTCGCTAGTTTTTTGCAGCACCCTCACTTTTCGCCAACGCCAAATTTCACTCAAGTGCGCTTCGCAGTAAAATTTCATTGTTTTAATTGATTGAAATTTTACACATATTCACATAATTTGAATAATAGAAATTTTTGGTATTGAAAAAAAGTATTATTTTTTTATAATTTTTTCAATTTTTTTTTTTTCGAAAATATAGTGAAACCCCATTTAAATATTCGATAAATCAGTAGGAAATACAAAAACAATAATAATACTCATGAAAATGCCCAAAAATATATTTAAATAGCAGTCGATTCTCCTCACAAAATGCCATTTAAATATACCGAGACAACTAGACTGCTTGAAGCTTGTAGGAGGCTTCCATATAGCAAAGAGTAGAAGCTTAGCCAAGCATCTAGCTGAATTAAGCGCCAATTATTGTTATATAGAAATATATATTCATAGAAATTTATAGAATAATATCTCATTTCAAATAATACTCGCCAAAAGAGTCATCGAAGCGGCATAATGCAACTTAATCAACAAAGATTAAACCGCATTACGCTTTTCTCTATAGATTGAAATAAATCGCTAGTTAAGCATCGAAGTACAGAGTGCTCGACTAAAGCCAAAATGGAAATGGAAATGAAATAGCGAATATTGGCTATGTGTCTCAAATAGAAAAAACCAATGATGGCTGGTCAGTGGCCGCAATTTGGCCAAACAATAGCTATACATTGTGTATCTGCAACAAGCAGGTGGATGCGATGTATTGTGCTTCGTTGTCGATTGAGTGTGTATTAGTGACAAATCGTGCTAATAGAGCACAATAAATTTCCTACTTAACTCTTATTGGTGAGCCAGGCAAGCGGCGCAGACAAATAAGCCAGCCAAATGTTGGCACAACAATAGATTATTGTATTCGTTGGCTACAGAGATATTTAAGTGTAGGCTTAGTTGGAAATCCATAGACACTTGAGTGTGGAAATAAGTATTGATAACGGTTTAGTTTTGTGTTATGGTATATATGTGTTCGTTTTTTGCAAAAAAAAAAAATTTTGTTTAATATTTAAGACTGTTTTGACTCTAAAAAAAAACATTTTAGCAGTGGTGTGTTAAAAAAATAACGGGAATTTTCGTTTATTTTTTGAAACAATTTAATTCATTTATTTTTCTTTCCAAACTCATGAAATCCCATTTTTTTTTTAAATTCCCGATATTTTTTGAACATACATACATATATAATTGTATTTCGTCAATTTGGTGGTTCATCATGAAATTTTACATTTTTGAAATTCCCGCTATTTTTTGAACACAGACTCGTGAAATCTAATTTTTTTTAAATTCTCGATATTTTTTGAACATACATACATATATAATTGTATTTCGTCAATTTGGTGGTTGATTGCTCGACACCCATTGATTAGGGTTTTCAAGCAAGCAGCTGTAATACTGATGCTGCCATATCGTTTTGAAATTCCCGTTATTTTTTGAAAACAAACTCATGAAATCTCAATTTTTTTGAAATTCCCGATATTTTTTGAACATGCGACATATGTAATTGTATTTCGTCAATTTGGTGATTCATCATGAAATTTTAAATTTTTTTAAATTCCCGTTATTTTTTGAACACAGACTCGTGAAATCTCATTTTTTTTTAATTCTCGATATTTTTTGAACATACCACATATATTATTGTATTTCGTCAATTTTGTGGTTGATTGCTCGACACCCATTGATTAGGGTTTTCAAGCAAACCGCTGTAATACTGGTGCTGTCATATCGTTCCAGAGGCTTATTATCTTTCGGAAAAGGAAATACATTTTCAGAAATAAAAATTCATTAAACACGTTCAAATCTTGATTACGATCTTAAAAAAAAAATTTTCTATGATTATTAAGCTTCCCACCACTATAATATATATCAATTTTTTTTTGTAAATCACCACTAATGCAGAACAATAACTATGTCTCTTACACCATATGGCAGCTCATTATTGCCGATCGATTTTCGTAGCCACATCAGCTGCGCATTTGTGCGACCGCAACGGCTCATACACTTCACTGATTGCTTAGTTAGCATTCTGACTGACTGATTGAATAGTCGGTTGACCTGCGGCTGTAACATCAATTCAAAGAATTTGTACCGCCCATGGAATGATGCCCTGACAGATAAGTGACAAGAATGGAAGCGCACCACTCTCCACCCAACGAGACAAATATTTACAAACATATATAGATTCATACTCATAATCATACTCATACTCATACTCATACTCATACACATGTATTTACGCATTTTGGTTAAGTTAAACAGGCGTTCATCGACTGTAAGTCTCTAAGCTCGGTGAACTAAGCAACTAACTGACTGACTGACTGCCTGACTGTTTAACTAATCGTTCGGTGGCGCGTTTGTCTGCCTTCTCGGCGGCTTAAACTTTTCATTTTGCCTCCAAAGCTAAGTAAAAACTAAATAAAATATTTATATTTATGTATGATTGATAAATGCGAAAAATGCTGAGCCTGCGGCTGTGCTGTCGGCAACCACAGTTGCGTTGTGTGGCAAGTTCACTGAAGCACAAACATAATCCATCAACTTTGCTAATATTTATTAATGTCTGATATGTTTTATTTGCTCAAGGCTCAATATTATTTGGTGGTGACAAATAAATGCGATTGGCTAGAGTGCATGGGCGAGTCAAGGACAATTTGTTGCGCGAAGTGTGCTGAGTGGAGATAGACTGGTCCCAGTTGAATTTGCTTTGCTATCAAAATATTTGATGTCTTAAATATACGCGCATAAATTGCATATTTTATGGCTGGTTTGACTTTTTTTAATTTATTTATATTTCACTTTATTTATATTTCATTTCATAAGGAAACAGAACAAGAGAATTTTAATGTAAGGTTGCCACTTTTTACAAATTGAAATTTATAGAAATGCTATTAATTTTATTGAAGAGTTCTTATTTGGTTATCTAGGTCTAGGTTATCGGTTAACTTATAGGTTAGCTGTGAGTTCAATATTAGATACTACATTCGAAAACTCAAAATTCGTAATTTCATTAAAGAGATTTTTTTGCTGGGTATACGTGGTGTGTTCAAAAAATAACGGGAATTTTAAAATTTCCTATGGTCCAAAAGTTCAATTGTCGAAGAAATTGTTTAACTTTTTATTATATTGATATACTCAACCCTGAAATATGATAAAATTTTCCCGTTATTTTTTGAACACACCTGATATTTTAGATTATTTACTGATCAACAAGAATGTCACTTAAATTTTTTAGTATTAATCAAGACAACCTTTCCACGAAAAAATCAATGAACACGGTTGTGTTCGATGGGGCAAACTAGCACTATTCATCTGTTAAGTGCTGCCATATTGTTGTAACTATTTAAATTTTCATATACTTAATACTTTCTGTTCTACACTACAACCTTCTACCCTTATTCGCATATTTGGTGCATTATCAGTCATTGACTACAATAACGAAGATTGATTGAACGCCTTAAGGAGTCATTCACTGACATTTTCGGTGTTGCACAAAGGCGTGGTAGTCTTTTGTAAGATTTTTGGTATAGGAGTATCCTAAACCGTTCTTTGTTATGCTTTCAGTTACAGCATTTAAATTAACAGACACTTTAAAGTGGTAAAATACCGCATTTGTAATATTCAAGCAAGCCATATTCTTCGCCCAAAAGAGAGTTTCGAAGAAATAAGCGCAAATAGACAACCACTTGAGATACTCGCCATTCATTGACTATCCTCAACGAAACGTTTACTACGTGGCTATTTTATCAAGTGTGCACTCAACTCAACTCATTTCCGCTGGGAAACTCTGCGAGTTAGCACATTTTAGCTGACACAGCACAGTGGTAATGCTTGGCAAAGAGATCACTCACATACATATAAACACACAATCAAATATATGTATTAGTATTAGTATTAGTATAGAAATAAACGATTTTATGTTTGCGTTCGCATATTTGCACTGACGCAAGCGTCTAGCCACGCTTCAAGTTGAAGTTGAACCGGAAGTGGTTGCACATATTTCAACTACTGAAGATATTTTAGCTGAAGAAGTGCACTCATGAGATACTTGAACATTTTATCAAACGGGAATATTCGCGAAGTTTCGCTGCGGCAGCAAATAAAGCAGAAGAAGAAGAAGGAGGAGGATAATAATAGGGTTGTGCGTTTATGTGGTTGCTGGCAGCGTTGGCAACTTTGTTGCAACTATTAAAACGCTGCGCTGAAGTTAAATTATTTAATGTAATGCTAACGAATGCGATTAAGGGTGAGATATAAAGTTACCTGCGAGTTAAATTGCCAGCGCATGAATGGACTTTAATGAAGAGGTATATAATTTTATGGAAGTATGCTTTTAATAATCTTTAATATTTTGCTCTTTAGCGTCTAAGTGGGTGCTCAGTAAATGTAGTGGGCACATTGTAAACGGTAGATTGGAGAAGGAAGTTGAAATTTTTTTGAAGTAAATTATTTTTGAAGAGGAAAACCAAAAGTATTATAGACTCTCTTAGACTCAACTCAATAAAAATCAAAAAAAATTATCTAAAACTGGTTAAAAGGAATTAGAAAAAAAGCAAAAACGGGTTTTGTTGAAGGAAAAAATCTAATTCTGTAACAAAATATGTCTCAGAGATATTGAATAAACAAAAAAATAACAAAAAAATAGCCAAAAAAAATAGTTTTTTCAATTTCATTTTTATTAAAAAATATTTTTATTAAAAATAAATTAAAAATTAAAAAATTTTTTCTTAATATTCTAAAATTTTTTTTTAATAAAAGACAATAACAATAAATAACCAAAATTCATGCTTAAAAAATTGTTTTTTTTTTAATTTTCTTTAAAAAAATCTTTTTACATTTTTTTTTGAAAAATAAAATTATTTTGTTTTTTTTTAAGTTTTTTTATTAAAAAAAAATTAAAAAGTTTATTTTTAATATTATAAAAATATTTCTTTTTAATAAAAAACAAAAACTGTTTAAATTTTTTTTTAATAAAAATATTTTTTAAATTCTTTTTAAATATTTTTAAATTTTAAAAACTTTTTACATTTTTTTTTTTTAAATTAAAATTATTTTGTTTTTATTTATTTTTTTAAGTTTTTTATTAAACAATTTTTTTTCATAAAAAAATTAAAAATTTTTTTTTAATATTATAAAAATATTTATTTTTAATAAAATACAAAAACTTAATAAATTTTTTTAAATAAAAATATATTTTTATTTATTTTTTAAATTTTTTTTGAAATATTTTTTAAATTCTTTTTAAAATTTTTTAAGTTGTATAAAAAAATCTTTTTGAAAAATAAAATTATTTTTTTAAGATTTTTATTAAAAAAATTTTTCATTCAAAAAAAATGTAAAAGAGTTTATTTTTAATATTATAAAAATATTTTTTTAAATAAAAATATTTTTTTAAATCTCTTTAAATATTTTTAAAATTTATGAAAACATTTTTTTTTACATTTTTTTTAAATAAAATTATTTTGTTTTTATTTATTTTTTAAGTTGTTTATTAAAAAGTTTTTTTTCTTTCATAAAAAAAATTGAAAAGTTTATTTTTAATATTATAAAAATATTTCTTTTTAATAAAAAACAAAATCTTTAAAATAAAAACTTTTTAAATAAAAATATTTTTAAATTTTATAAGAAAATTTTTTTTACATTTTTTTTGAAAAATAAAATTATTTTGTTTTAATTTATTTTTTTAAGTTTTTTTTTATTAAAAAAAATAATTTTAAAATTATAATTTTTTTTATTTATTTTTATTTTTTTTTTAATTTTTTTTAATTTCTTTTTAAATTTTTTTTCGGAATAATAGTTTTGTTTCATTTTTTCCAATTCCACTGCTAGAAACACACACCCGAAATTTGTCATCTTACTTCTCACACACATTTCATTCGCAATGCTTTTGCAACTTTTGCGCAATTCCCATACAAATTGCTACTAAAAGCCTTTTTGTTGTCGTCACATTAGCGCCAACTGGCTAATAGCAAGTAAGTACTTCCTCTCCTAAACGCACTACTAAGTGCCAGCGCGACAACTTTACAAATAAATAAATACGCGAATATACGCCTAAACACACACACATGCGCGCGGACACGCCTCTTCACTTAGTACTTCCTTTTGCCGGCTGGCATTCAACGGAATTTATGCATGTTTTCTGCACATTTCCACTTTTTCGCCTCTTTTATATTTCGTAATTTTCTATACAACTTCTATTACAACAACAACAAATAACAAAAATATATATTCATATATATATATATATATATATATATATATGTTATATATATAAACATTAACGGCTGTTAACACATTATAAATGGTGAAGCATATAGCAGTAGCGTAAAGCACGTGCCACACACCAGCGAGATATCACGTTTATATTTGTATACATGCATGTGGCGACGGTGGCAACTCGTTTGAATGTTTGTGTGCTTGTGTAAAATGCTTTTGCCGGCATGCTGCGACGCTCATTAATCATTGCATGCAGGCAAAAGTTTACTTGTTATTTAGTTAGTATGTTTTTAATGCATTTATAATAGTTAGACATGTGTAAATGAATACGCTTTCAATTTGATAAATGCCTGTGATATTTAATATTTAATTGCGATATTTGATATTATTTAAAATAAATATGATTATTACTAATAAAATATTTCAAAAATCATATATCTACTATGACTATCCCATATGCTATGTCAACCTATATATGTATGTATATCGATTTGTTTGACATTTCTTTATGCTCTAAATCATTCAAAAGTAGCAAAAATCATCAAAAATATATTTTAGTTTCACTTATATTGTATTCTGATACAATTGTATTGAGTTCACAATGTTACTCATACGCCATGTTAACCGTTTTTTGAAACTTTGCTGTTAAACAGTTGTCATTTAAACAGCTAAAATTATGGTTAAATATCAATAATTAAAGCATTTAGATATAAAATTATTAATGTTTGAGAATTTGACATTGATAGTCTAACTGTTAAGGGGTTATGTCACGCTGAACGCATGAAAATCGGATTGTTTTTTTGAATTTTTTTTTGACAAAACTCTTTGAAGTAGTACTTCTTTACATTTATTGCTAATTTAAAACATATTTTAAGCTTTATAAAATTAAAAAAATATATATATTGTTTTTAATTAAAAATGATAGAGATATAAACATTGGCGTGGATCAAGTTTTCCGGAGCACACCTTGATGTCGTACCTGACTGGCATTTCAATTTTTGTCTGAAACAAGTAAAATAATATTTTTCTTAAAAAGTGACAAATTTTGAACAGAGTGACGTGGCCGTTTAAAAAAAAATAATAACGCAGCACTTTATTTATTATTTAGATTTTATATTCTTGGCTAAAAATACCGTATAAAAAATTCGATAAAAATTTCTAAAATTTTCAATGGAAAAAATCACACGTCACCCTGTGGAATATCTATAACATAATAATTTTTGACATTTTTATGCTCTAAATCATTCAAAAATCATCAAAATATATTTTATTTGCAATTATATTGCATTCAGATAGCATTGTATTGCGTTAACAATGTTACTCATACGCCATGGCGACCGCTTTTCCAAGCCTTGCTGTTAAACTGTTGTTATTTAAACAGCTAAAATTATGGTTGAATATGAATAATTAAAGCAGTGTGGTACAAAATGATAAATATTTTAGAATTTTACTAACCAATCTAATTGTTAATGAAGAAATAGTTAATATATGCCATATAAAAATTAAAAAATAAATTAATAAAATAATACAACCGGCATATTATAATTTTAATAATTTTATAATAATAAATAATAATTTTAAGTTAAATATTTTATTAATAATATATGCAACAAATAATTAGGTTGTCATATATTTCAGAATATTATATTGTATATATGCCGTATATGCTCGGTATTTAAAAAAAAATTATAATTTTTATAAAACTCGCAAAATTTTTTTAAATTTTTCTTTAAGGGCCTATGTCAGTGTGACATTTTCAAAAAATCTATTTCTTTATTTTTTATTTATTCGATAATTAATACTTTCAAAAATATTCTCTGAAAGCGTTAAGGTCGTATTTTTGAAGGGTAGCGTTCTAAAGAGCGACCGCTCACAGGCATAAGCCGCCATAGTCGAAACTTAAAACGCGTTTTTCTCGAAACGAAATTTCTCAAAATTGCTGCCATCATAACTCAACGAGAAATTGACCGATCGACTTCAAATGTAAATTGAAAACAACTACGATCTTTTTGATTTGTTGAAAATTGTCAATTTGACATTAAAAAATCGAAAAAAAAATTTACCTAAAAAACGACATTTTTTTTAGAACTACGCCATTTTATTAATTTCTGATATCTTTCAAAAATCATAGGTCATTGTATAGAAAATATCTCCAACTTTTTACCCCTTTTTAGAATGTTTTTAATTAAGCTACTCATTCGACCGGAATTATGTCAGCAGTTGGAGAACTTTGTTTTTGGCAACTCCCAAGACAGCATAAAACTCCGTTTTTTATACCCTGAACAGACAGGGTATATTAAGTTTGTCACGAAGTTTGTAACACCCAGAAGGAAGCGTCGGAGACCCTATATATATAAACGATCAGTATGTTGAGCTGAGTCGATTTAGCCATGTCCGTCTGTATATATACGAACTAGTCCTTCAGTTTTTAAGATATCGTTTTGAAATTTTGCAGATGTTATTTTCTCTTTAAGAAGCTGCTCATTTGTCGGAACTGCCGATATCGGACCACTATATCATATAGCTGCCATACAAACTGAACGATCGGAATCAAGGGCTTGTATGGAAAACTTCCGCATTCTACTACAAATCTTCACGAAATTTGGTGTGAGTTATTGTTCATAGAAATAATTTAATCTCCGAAAAAATTGTTCAGATCGGTTCACTATAGCATATAGCTCCATATAAACCGAACGATCGGAATCAAGGGCTTGTATGGAACATTTTCGCATTTGACGTGGTATCTTCACGAAATTTGACATAGATTACTGTTTAAGGTAATAATATAATCTCCGAAGAAATTGTTCAGATAGGTTAACTATATAACCTAACTAATGCTAAGAAGCATTAGTTAAATGTTTTCTTTTTTTTTACTTACTTTGTCTTACGTCTTTAGATTTGCTTGAACACATAGTTACTAAAAGAAATGCACCTGTGAAGGGTATATTAGCTTCGGTACAGCCGAAGTTAACGTTTATTCTTGTTTTCATAAAAATTTCACTAAATTTTAAAATTATGCACCAATTATGCAGGCAAAGTTACAGAAATTTATTCTTCAAAGCAACATTTTCTTAAAAGCAACACTCAATTCTTCTCGCTTAATTACAAAAAAAAATTCCAAAAAATCAAAAAATCATCATAAAAGCAAGAATTGCTATAAATTTCATGTTCTTCTTACATTAATACAGCCACACTCATTATAATTGACATTGCGTCCGTTGTAAATGTAAATCAGCATGTCAAAAAATTATATGAAAATACATAAAATGAACATAAAACTTAAAAGCTTTTATTGCGCATAAAAATGCGTTGACCCCATTTTCCTACACTTGCTGCTGCTATGTACCTGCAACACGTGTTGTAGCAATCACCCAAACTACGCGGCACTGGCCACAGAACATTTACGCTGCCGTTATTGTAGAGTTTTACGCTTCATTGAGGAACTTAATTTTAAAATGCAGAAAGCCGCAAAGCTATTGGCCAACCTGTTGTGGCTAGAGTAAAAACGCAATTTAACGCATCGCAGAACTTGTGTGGCCAGCAGTAAGACACTTAAATAGTTTGTAAGGCAAAAGATATTTGGGTTGTGAGAGTGATTGTGGTGGGTTTGTTGACAAATGTTTGATATATTTGTTGTATTAAATGTATGTTTGATTGTAAGGAAAATTGTAAGAGAATAAAAAAATATAAATAAATATAAAAAAAATAAATTTAAAAAATTTGCTAACACAAAATAGCCTTGCATGATGTGAAAACATTTAAAAAACGCTGGAGTTCTCAACACCTGCGTTCCAACGAAAATTGCCTTGAAATTTCATTTATTTTTGCCAACAGCCATACCTAGAGCTCCCAAATGTATATAAATTTCATCCAAAACCAAGAAAAAATGAAAAAAAAAATTAAAGCAAAAACATGCAACCATTTATACGCTCACTGCACACACACAGGCACACACAAATATGTAAGTAAAACTGCAATCATTTTCAGCATTCAATATGTTTCGTTGCTTTCAACACTTCAACAACAATATCACTATTTGTTTTCCCATGTCACTCATACGCCCTGATGCCCTGATGTACTGCTTAATTGAAAATTTATACCACGGCTCATATGTTGTTGCATTTGGTGTCTATGAAAAATGCATAAATCTCTTGTTGAATTATACACGTACATGTGTGCTAGTTGAGTGTGAGACTTTTGAATGATTTTATTGTGGCTTTTGTTGTACAAGTGTGAACACACGCACACATTCATATTAATAGCATATGATATGGACATGGATGTATGCATGTATATAAAAATGCATGCCACATAAATGTCATTCATAACGTGTGCTATGCCTGGAGTGCATATACACGTTTGCTGTGAAATTTTAAGCTGATTTCCCAGTGTACACAGCCTGAAGATTGCGGCTGTGTTAAATTCGAAAATGTGTTAAAATGTATTTTTTTTACATATTAAAAACATGCCAAGTGACTTGTGAGAGCATTTAAATATATACGTTGAAGTCACTGAAGGATATTAATAATAATATCTTCGATTTCAGTCAGTCTTCGATTGGTGTATAAGCACTGGATGTCTCTTTTTCTACATATTTTATACTCTCTTTCTCTATATTTAACTCAAACGATGGACTACTAATCAAAATTTTCTTATAGTCTTTTCTCACAAGTGCTAATTAATCAATTAACCGTCCTCTGCTCGATTAAAACGCTAATTTAGATCGATTTACTAAACAAATAAAAATCGAATTTTTCCACATTGATTTTTGATTGAATTTTAATCGATTCGAAAATGAAATGCAACTCTGCGACAAAGACCGTATTTGTAATTATATTTATGTTCTTTGTCTGCGAGTTATTCTTCACGCTATACGATGGTAGATGTCGCTGCTGGAAATAAATAATACATTAGCAATCAGCAGATGAAACTTACCAACTTTTTATGAAAAGCAGAAACAAAAATGTTTAACAGCTGTTCGGTTATACTGGTTTCCCAATCAAAATTTTAATTGATCAATTAATTTGTCTGTGTGAAAATGCTATTACTTCACTTCCGATGAAAGTTTTGATCACATTACACATACTTTTTGATCTAATATACTTATAAAATATCTAAAGAAATAATATTCTGTCTGAAACAAGTAAGAAAGGTCTAAGTTCGGGTGTGACCAAATATTTTATACTCTTGCAATTTCAATATTTATTTTTATTAAGACACAATTTGACCCAAATATTGGGCACAAAGTCCGATAGAATAATACAAATCATCAAATATAGTATATGAGGGCTGAGATAAATCCTAAACCGATTTCACTTATTTCCACCACAAAGCTACATTATAACCAAGGCTATACGCTCACTTAATTTTGTCTAAACATATCTCATATTAACCGATATATACGGTATAAAGCCCACAGGATGTCTTAAAACCCTATTATCAGGTATATT